>WNGS01005354.1:0-17929 GCA_020271785.1 Procambarus virginalis | reverse complement strand
AACACAGAAATCTTGATAGATACAGCGACAACAGGCGGCTGACATCTGCGAGGCACTACACATCAAGAAGTCAACACCAGCAATCAACAGCCAATTAACGCACTACTATATTCTACCCACTTCAAGACTCCGCTCCAATATAGAAACATCAATAAATACGGGCCAATAGGCCTTCTGCAGTTACAGATCTATTCTCCCTCATACCATTGTTTCGTGTTCTGTGTTTGTTCTCACCTCACCCCAAACCATTGTACATGTCACCTCACCCAAATGCAGGTATTAAACTCTGTTCAGTTATAGTTGTTCTGTGTGTGTGTAACTAAAGTCTTTGAAAATGTAATAAGTTTTACGAAACGCGCTCAAGTGTCGCGTCAGACTAAGAAATAAAGAATGAATTTTGGAGAATTGATTTTTAATTTACCGTCATCAGTAAAAACAAACATAAGGAAAATTGAGAAAATTCGTGTTAGAATTATTAATCTTACTTTTTCGGTCATATTTAATAATATATATATATATATATATATATATATATATATAATATATATATATATATATATATATAATATTATTATAGATATATATTATATATATATATATATATATATATAATATATATATATATATATATATATATATATATATATATATATATATATATATATATGCAAGAGGAGGCAAGTCACTAGCCTCATCAGTCACTAGGGCAATAAATAATTTCCCCAGAGCTGACAACTTGATCCCCATCCCTCCTCAACCAAAAACCGTCGTGGAAGACCCAAGAGTTCCAATGATAATTTTAAGCTTGGAACACAAGTGACCAAGAAAATTAAAGAGGGCAACACAGTAGGGGCAATTAGGTTACTTACCAGTGAAGAAACAATCGCTCCTAGAGATACAGCAACTGCCGACTCACTGAGAGAGAAGCACCCTCCCAGAGAACCATGGGAACCCACTGCTCGGGATACAAATGCCCCAGACATGGGACCTCTATTCCTCCAAGCATCAGAGGTATACAAAGCCATCATGTCATTTCCACCAGGCTCAGCAGGGGGATACACTGGAGTAAGACCTCAGCACCTTAAGGAGATGACAAACCCAGTTCTCGGCGAAGTTGCCGAGACACTGCTGTCAGAGATCACGAAGTTTGTCAACGACTGTCTCTCCGGGTTGATCCCAGATACAATTAAACCGTTCTTCTTCGGAGCATCCCTTTGTGCCCTTAAGAAGAAGGATGGTGGAGTCAGACCCATTGCCGTGGGCAACACACTTCGGCGCCTTGTTGCTAGGGCAGCTGTCAGAAAAATCAGCATAGACGCTGCAACGATGCTTCGACCCCATCAACTAGGTTTTGGTGTCCCCCATGGCTGTGAAGCAGCAGCTCATGCAGCACGAGCCTATATCAAGGACCTCCCAGTAAATAAGGCATTAATTAAATTAGACTTTAAAAATGCCTTCAACCAGGTAAAAAGGGATGTGGTACTGGAAGCAGTTCGAACCAGCTTTCCTTGTCTACTTCCTTTCGTTTCAGCAGGGTACAGTAGGGAATCGACACTGTTGTTTGGGGAACATGAAGTTGTTTCCGCAGAAGGTGTCCAGCAGGGAGACCCACTTGCCCCTTTTCTTTTCTGCATGGCAGCTAAGGAGGTCACAAGTAGGTTGTCCAGCGAATTCAACATCTGGTTCCTGGACGATGGCACCCTGGCAGGGACACAGGAATCCCTGCTAGGAGATCTTCAGCTAGTGAAATCTAGGGGAGAGGAGTTAGGCCTTACACTAAATCCATCAAAGTGTGAAATCATCTCGTCCAACCAACCAATCATAAATGCAGTACAAATCTTATTGCCAGGAGCCCAAGTGATCGCTCCCACCGACAGTGTGCTGCTAGGGGCACCTCTGGGCTCGAACGCCATTGAGGTAGTCCTCGAAGAAAAGCTTAAAGACCTGAGGAGGATGGAGGCGCGAATAGGGGCTTTGGATGCTCATGATGCGTTGTACCTTCTTACAAGGTGCCTGGCCTTGCCCAGACTTACCTATTTCCTCAGGTGTGCTCCTTCTTTTGACAGCCCAAAATTAACGGAATACGATTCACTCCTAAAGACAAAACTATGAAAGTGTTAAACCTCTCCCTGCAAGATGACCAGTGGGACCAAGCAACGCTCCCAGTTAGACTCGGGGGTATAGGTATTCGCAAGGCGACACAGTTAGCATTGCCGGCATTCTTATCCTCGACCAGTGCTACAAGTGAATTAGTGAAGGAAATACTACCAGAATACCTAAGGAACTCCATTGGGATTCGTGATCCCAAATTTGTGGAAGGAGCTGGTCGGTGGGACACACTCGCCAATTCACACACCCGACCAACTTGTCCAAACGACGGTAAACAGGCCAAATGGGATAGCCCCATAGTGGAGAACATCGCCAAAGCATTGCTGGACGTAGCTTCTCAGAAGGACAGAGCGCGTCTCCTAGCTGTGCAAGCCCCCCATGCTGGGGACTTCCTGTTGGCAGTCCCTAATTCCGCCTTGGGCACCCGCCTGGATCATCGGGCCCTAAGTATTGGTGTTGCTCTGCGCCTTGCCGCCCCTATCTCCACCGAGCACCGGTGTATTTGCGGCCAGGCACGGGCAGACCAATACGGCAGCCATGGTCTCATCTGTCGTAAGACACAGGGAAAGATTGCCAGACAAGAGGCAGTCAATGACATCATCAAGAGAAGTTTGGCTACAGCTGGGTGTCCAGCACAAAGGGAACCCCAGTTGTGCAGACCTGACAACAGCCAAAAACGCCCAGATGGAGTCACCCTGCAGCCATGGAGGGAAGGTAAACAGGTCGTATGGGATTACACCTGTGCATCTACATTGGCTGATACCTATTTACGTTACAGCTCAGCGGAGGAAGGTGGGGCAGCCACCTTCAGGGAGACCCAGAAAATCCACAAGTACAGAGACCTAGAACGTTGTTACAGGTTCGTGCCGATAGGCTCAGAGACTCTGGGCGCCTGGGGTAAATGTGCACTCAAGTTTTTAAAGGAGGTTGGTGAGGAACTCATTGGGAAAACTAGAGACCCACGAGCAGCCAGTTTCCTGTTCCAGCGCCTCAGTGTCGCAGTGCAGAGGGGAAATGCGTGCTGTATCCTGGGTACGCACCCAACCTCCGAGGAGCTGGACGAGGTCTTCGAACGCTGATTGTTTAATTGTTATATATTTGTGTGTGTGTGTGTGTTCTCTGTAAACTGTAGCATTGCAATAAAATAAAACAAAACATACAAAAAAATAATAGGGGTGGTAGGAGAAGAAAAGAATTAAGTATTCAGTGAGAATCCACAAGATCTTCTCCGAATGCTCTTTGTTTTCTTCTTCGAGGATGTGGGTCCCTGCAATTGCACCAGAGGTGGTACCCTATATATATATATATATATATATATATATATATATATATATATATATATATATATATATATATATATATATATATATATATATATATATATATATATACATTGTCACAGGGGGTGGGCCGGGGCTCTGCTAGCACTCGGCTGCTAGGGGCTCGAAAGGCCGAATACTCGGCCCCTCCGACTCCCGGGATTCACCGGAGTCTCCTTGGTCCCACAGGAGAGGACCAGCAATGCCCACCTCCGCAGGTCTTTGCTTCCACCACTGAAGGGGTGCCACTGACTCACCCTGGAAGCCCTTCAGTCAACCACGGGCAAACTGCTATCAGCAATTCCGGCCTAGACCCGTGGAGGAGTGAAGGAAGACTCGGGCTTACCTTATAACAATGACCTCCCTGAGTCTTGCCTGCCAGGCAAAGAGCTTGCAGGAACTCCTTTCCCGCCTGTCTTCTCTATCTTTTCCTCAACAAGGTCGCCAGCTGGGTTATTATATCTGCACCCCAGCAATGCAGTTCAGTGGGTGTATTATTATATTGTTTGTTGCCAGTGTGTTGCTACTCCCAAGACAATGAGAAATTCTATAGGGAACGTAATGTCCCCTATGGTGACCCTCGTGTATGCTCAATAGAGAAATATAATAATAATAATAATGGAGGCACACTCAAACAATAATAAAATGTGTGAATTTACTGATACGAATACATGATCACATATATGACTATAAGTGATATAAGAGAATGATAATAATAATAATAACTCTGGAGATTGTCAGCAACTCTTCTCTCACGTCCTCCAGGCTCCTTCAACTGGGCAGATAGACAGGAGTCACGCACTCTCTCACAGAAGGGCCTCTTCACCACGTCGGCTCCTCTTCTTCACTGTCCTGCCATCCACACACACTGTCCTCTCTGACAGTCCTGGATATAAGCTGCCCTGCAGCCTATTCTGCTACTAAAGCCTTAATATCCTATTTCCACATATATAAGTGAATATAATGGCCTATCTAGCCTACTCTCACAAAGGGGTAATGGGAGGGAAAATGATCTACCTTAACAATCCTTGGCTCACGACGCCTGTCCCACGATGGTGTGAGGGTCCTATGCTTCCTGAGTCGATCCTCGGCGATCCAGGAACGTTCCCACAGGTCCTCAGGTGTCGTGAAGCCTTCGCGTCTTCGCCGTTCCAATCCCTGGGGTTCAGCTATCCCAATCCTGGTCCATCAATGGGCGCTGAGCTTATCACCATATTCACCCACACGTTCCATCCACGAGGCGTTGCTCCTCGCCCTAGGAACGGTGTCGTCCCTCTAACAACCTCAGTGGTTGTGACCCGGTCACAGCTATGCCTGCCCGCCACACCTCTTCCAGGCCCTCACATCCAGCGTCGCCGCCCAGCGTCGTCACCAAATCTTTCCCAAGTTTGGCACTTCTCTGCTCAATCAACTTGGTTCCTTTTGCTTCCCAGAAGCGCGTGGTCTCCTATATATCAGGTGAGCTGCGATGGCTAGCTCTAACCCGCCAAACACACACCGAAACTACGACGTTGGTACAACGTTCGAGCAGGTTTTAACACCTCCTAACCAGTTATAACAACCAATATAGCAAGTTGTAACAACGTTCTAATACGTCATAAACACGTTAAGCCAAGATGTAGCAACTTTATTACAAGTTGTAATAAGCAGAAAATAGAGACAGTTTCGGTTTGTGTTTGCAGGGAATCCACTGAGAAAGGCCTGTTTAGCCTCCAATCCTTGAGAGCTGACCGAGATGCGTCCTCACGCTCCCACTGTCAGTCAAACTCTGACGTTGGCGACGCCCGGGGCACTCGGTGGCGTCACGGCAGGCTCTGATTGGTCGCCTGTGACCCGAGCTACCCAATCCGTACACGGCTTGGCGTCCATTCCAAAAGGTCATATCTGCAGTAGGGGATACTCTTTCATTTATATCCGGGCTCCTCTTTCCCCTTACCTACAGACTTATAATGTAAGTTTCTCCCTGCAGGGTGAGTCGATATGACTCTTATAGCAGGCAACGAAAGAGATAGGAGAGGGCACCGTAACATACCCCTCCCCTTAAAATAAGAGTCATATCGGTTAGTGAATCCGGGAGAGGGCATCTGCTACCACATTCTCCCTTCCTTTAATGTGCCTGATTTCTAGCCAGTACTCTTGTAATAGTAGGGCCCATCTTGTCAGCCTTTGGTTCGTGTTCTTCATCCTGTGCACGAACGTCAAGGGGTTATGATCGGTGAACACTTGCACCGGTCTAGTACCTCCACCCACATAGACGTCGAAATGTTTCAGTGCCAGGATCAGGGCTAGGGCTTCCTTTTCCACTGTACTATAAGCTCTCTGGTACTTTTCGAATTTCTTTGAGTAGAATGCTACTGGACGGTGAACTCCGTCCCTCTTTTGAGCTAACATGGCTTCAATCCCCACGTCGCTAGCGTCGACGTACAAGATAAAGTTCGACTCGAAGTCGGGCGAAATCAGCACTGGCGCTTCGGTTAATAACCGTTTGGTCTTCTCGAAGGACTCCTGGCATGCTTCCCCCCACCTCCATCTAACGTTCTTAGATAGCAATTCAGTCAGAGGGTGTGCCACTGTCGAGAAGTTCTTGCAAAATCCTCTGTAGTATCCGATCATCCCTAAATATCGTAACAATTCTTTTCTCGTCCTGGGATTCGGATATTCTCTGATTGCCTTCACTTTATGGTCTACCGGAGTCGCCTTCCCTTGACCCACGATGAAACCTAAGTATTCTAATCGGGCCTTACCGAATTCGCTCTTGGCCAGATTTACCGTCAGGTTCGCTTCTTCCAACCGTTGGAATAACTCCGTCAGTCGACTCATGTGTTGTTTCCAGCTATCGGCGTACACCACAATATCGTCTATATACACGGCACAACCGTCCATCCCTCTTAGCACTTCGTTCATCATCCTCTGAAAACAACTTCCGCTCTTCTTCATACTAAACGGAAGTACCTTATACTGGTACAATCCGTCTGGAGTAGCAAACACTGAGATCTTTCTCGCACTCGGAGACAAAGGGATTTGATAGTATCCTTTCAGCAGATCGACCTTGGTAACAAACCTTGCGTTTCCCACTTGGTCGACGCAATCACTTATTCGGGGCATCGAGTGAGAATCCGACACGGTTATGGAATTCACTTTGCGATAGTCGGTGCAAAAACGATAGGATCCATCACTCTTCTTGACCAGCACACAGGGCGAGCTCCACTCACCATTGCTGGGCTCAGCGAGATCATTCGCTAGCAAATTCCACCTCCTGTCGCATGATCTTCCTCTTTTCAGGACTCACCCGATAAGCGCTCTACTTGATTGGCTTTCCTCCGTGCACGTCCACTTCGTGCACCACACTCTTGTGCCGTCGGGGCACATCCGTGTAGAGCGACTTGTTCCCTCGTATCAGCGTCACTAGATCTCTCCTTTTCCCTTTATCCAGATGACGCATCCTCTCTTCTAGATGTACCAAACTCTCTGTGTTTGACAGGCGTGTACCATCGGCACGGGCCCACTTTCTTTCCTCTGCTGGCAACACTTGGCTCATCTCCATACACAGAGCCAATTTCCCTTCCTGGGACGGTGTTGCTCCCTTCACTCCCGAACTCTCTTGCTCCTCTGGGAAGTATGGCTTCAAACGATTGATATGACATACCTGTGTCTTGTTAGGGCGATTCGGCTTACTGATCTCATAACTTACAGGACCCACACGGCGAACAACCGAGTATGGACCACCAAAGCGTGATTCCGTCACTCTACCTCTCCCAGGTAGCAACATCATCACTCTGGCTCCTGCCTCGAACTCCCTCGGGACAGCCTTCTTGTCGTACCAGATCGACATCTTCTCTTGAGCTGTCTTCAGGTGATCAGCAGCCAGCTCCTTCGCCGTTTTCAACCGCTCGTGGAATCTCTGCACATACTCTTCCACTGTCACTAATGTTTTCCCCGCCGTCAACTGCTCACTCAGCATCGATAACGGGCTCCTTACCTCGTGTCCAAACACTAGCTGGAATGGAGAGAATCCCAGAGACTCAACAATAGCATCTCGGATCGCAAACAGGGCTGGACCGACAGCCTCATCCCATTCCGCTCCCTGTTCTGCACAATACACCCTTAAGATGGTCTTCAGAGTGGAATGGAACCTCTCAATCGCTCCCTGCGATTGAGGTCTATAAGGAGACGATCGTAGTTGGGCTATTCCCCAGCTCACCATAGCTTGCCTAAACCACTTCGACTGGAAAACGCTTCCACAGTCGGACTGGATCTTCTTGGGCACACCTACCCAAGCAAAGAACCGCTGAAGGTGTCCCATGACGCATCTCGATGTCACCTTCCGCACTGGGATCGCCTCTGGAAATCTCGTCGAAGCACACATGATAGTCAGTAAGTATTTATTCTCTTTTCTGGTCTTAGGTAGTGGTCCCACGACGTCGATTATTAGGCGTTCAAACGCCTGGCCGAACGCCGGAACTGGAACCAAAGGTGCTTTCGGGATGGCAGGGACGTTCTTTCCCGCTCTCTGGCACGGGAAACACGTCTTGCAAATTCTTCTTACATCCGCGTCCATGCCCGGCCAATAAAAATGTTCCCGAAGCCTGCTTAAAGTCTTGGTCACTCCCAAGTGACCCGCGGGATCCACTGAGTGTGCAAGCTTCAGTACCGCGTTTCTGTATCAAGCCGGCATCACCACCTGACGCCTCACTCTCAGCACATCATCACCCGCTTCTTCCCTAACCGGTCTCCACTGCCTCATTAACACTCCCTTCTCCACGAAGAAGTGAGTTGGTGACTCGGGTCCGGCGAGACCTCCATCAGCCTCCCGTACCAACTCAGGAAAATTTTTCACAACATGGAAAATGAGCAAAATTCTTAACCTTCACCTGGCCTTCAACTAGCGCAAGTTTTGCTCTGAATGCCTTGACATGAACAAAGTAGTCACTGATCAAATTTGTTTTGCCTTGCAATTTCAGATTCAAGTTATTCATATGACCTGTCATATCTGCAAAAAATGCCAATTTCCAAATCCATTCACATTCTGATAATAATGGCTGAGGTTTATTTTTCTCTGTGAGAAATAAATCAATTTCTAATCTGAGCTCAAAGAAATGCAGCAAAACCTTTCCACAACTAAGCCATCTAACTGCTGTATAATAAGGCAAGTCAACAAACTCTGCATCAATTTCTTTCAAGAAATCACGGAACTGGCGATGGTTGAGTGCATGAGATCTAATGAAATTAACCACAGAAACAACAGGTTTCATGACACAAGACATATCAACATATTTTAGGCACAATGCTTGTTGATGGATAAGGCAATGCAAAAAAATGGGTTTTGAGAATCCTCCAACCTCACAAGCTGTTGTAATTTGCCCAACCAAACCCTTCTTTGTCCCAGACATATTCTTTCCTCCATCAATTGTCACACACTGGCACTTGTTTCCATTCCAGGTTATATTCTGTCATAGTTTTACTTACTTCATTGAAAATGTCCTCTCCAGTTGTTGTGGTGTGCATGCTGTGAACTGATGCTAATTCTTGGGTCACATTAAATTCACTATCAACACCACGAATGAATACTAAGAGCTGAGAAGTATCACACACATCAGTTGATTCATCCAACGCAAGAGAATACCAACAAAATCTTTTTGTTTTTTCCTTTATTTGCCGAATTATGTCGCCTCCTAAATCTTCAATTCTACGAGCAACAGTATTTGACCCAAGACTTATCATTTTGAAGAGGTTTACTTTTTCTGGACATACCTCTCCTGCTGCTTCCACTATACACTCTTTTATGATACTACCATCAGTGAAAGGTTTTCCTTTTTTGGCCAACACATAGGCAACTTTGTAACTGGCTCTAGTTGAAGTTTCATTTTCAGATTTTTTCTTACTGAAAACAGCTTGTTGAGAATGCAGACTGTGCTGAAATGATTCAAACTTTTTAGTGCGTTCTGCTCCTGTGATGTGAGAATAACTTGAGCCATGTTTAGATTCATAGTGCCGACGAATATTGTATTCCTTCAGAACAGCAACACTTTCTCTACATATGAGGCATAAAGCTTTATCATTTGCTATCACAAAAAAGTACTTTATCTTCCATTCGTCATTGAACTGACGGCACTCACTGTCCACTTTTCTTTTCTTTATCTTTTCCATATCTGAAAACATAAGGGTAAAATAAATGAAATAAATTCTACAGGAAAAAAACATCTTGTATGTGGTGTTAAAAAGCATAGCATATTATTATAAAGTGGTAAATATTATGGCAACAGCTTTCGTTGATAAACTTAATGGTTACCATTTTAACTATTTTAAACATGCAATATTTTTGGCTACAATAGTATTATTGCTATTTTGTATAACTAAGATAAAGGTATTGTCAAAGTACAGAGAAAAGAATATTGTACAGTGTTTGTGCTCCCTGAAACAGAAGCAGCGAAGCCCCACTCGCCCTCCATCCCCACAATATACAGTTATACACAACTGATTGGTTGTAATGCACAACACATACCTACCAGTACTAGTATCTGTGCGTCACACTATCGAGAGAGAGGAAAACTGACTCGGGCTGAGCGCCACCAGTCAGCAGCCCCAGCTTTGAATAATTCTGCGATGCCATTCGTACAATAATTATTTTTTCAAGGCCACCACACAGGGATTTGTTTGGCGGGCCGGATGAAATTATGTGGCGGGCCGGATGTGGCCCGCGGGCCATAGTTTGGAGACCCCTGATCTAGTGGAAAAAGTAGCTGATGCCATGCTCAGTGCCGCAACATCAGACAAGGAGAAACCCGCCTCAGAGCAGTGCGTGCCCCCAATGCAGGAGACTTCCTCCTGGCAGTACCCATGTCAGCAATGGGCACACGCCTAGATCCAGAATTCCTTCGTGTAGCAGTGGCCCTCCGCCTTGGTGCCTCAATTCACACTGAATACAAGTGTATTTGCAACAGGGTGGAAGCAGACCAATACGGACTGCATGGGTTGCATTGCGGAAGCACAAAGGGCTGGCATGCAAGACACAACGAGGTCAATGACATCATCAAGAGAAGCCTCGTCTCAGCTAAGTGCCCAGCGGAGAGAGAACCTCGCATCCTAGGGGTCCAAAACCCGGATTTCCCCGCACTTCGCCCTGATGGCATCACCATATACTCATGGAAGGAGGGTAGACAGTTGGTGTGGGACTACACATGTGTATCCACCCTGGCTGACACCTATGTACACTTCGGAGCTGATCAAGCAGGTGGGGCGGCCAACTACAGGGAAACAGCAAAATCTCTCAAATACAGGCGACTGGCAGGTCAATACCTCTTTGTTCCCATAGCGTCTGAGATGCATGGCCCCTGGGGCAAGAGTGCCTTGGGATTTCTCAAGGAATTGGGTTCCAAGCTCATTGACGTCACTTGATAATAACCTTTAAGTAAATTTTACTTAATTTTAAATTTGAATAAATTTTACCCAAGGGCTTGCAGTTTTTTGTTTCAGCACCTCAGTGTGGCGATCCAGAGGGGAAATGCCTGCTGCGTCCTCGGTTCCTGTCCGGAAGCGGAGGAGCTTCAAGAGATTCATAACCTTTAGGCATTTGTCTTGTATGTTTTGTAACCTTTAAATACACAATAAAGCATAAAAAAGGAAGGGGGTGGTAGGAGAAAAGCACACAGAAACTGTATTGGAGGGGACCTACATTCCCTCCAATGCGTTATGTGTGATATCCTCCGAGGCTATGGGTCCCCCTTCTTCCAGCCAGAGGTGGTACTCCCTTCCATTTATGTATATATGTATATATATATATATATATATATATATATATATATATATATATATATATATATATATATATATATATATGTATATATATATATGTCGTACCTAGTAGCCAGAATGCACTTCTCAGCCTACTATGCAAGGCCCAATTTGCCTAATAAGCCAAGTTTTCATGAATTAATATAATTTCTCTAATTTTTTTCTTATGAAATGATAAAGCTACCCAATTCATTATGTATGAGGTAAATTTTTTTTTATTGGAGTTAAAATTAACGTAGTTAAATGACCGAACCTAACCAACCCTACCTAACCTAACCTAACCTATCTTTATAGGTTAGGTTAGGTTAGGTAGCCGAAAAAGTTAGGTTAGGTTAGGTTAGGTAGGTTAGGTAGTCGAAAAAGCATTAATTCACGAAAACTTGGCTCATTACGCAAATCGGGCCTTGCATAGTAGGCTGAGAAGTGCGTTCTGGCTACTAGGTACGATATATATATATATATATATATATATATATATATATATATATATATATATATATATATATATATATATATATATATATATATATATATATATATATATATATATATATATATATATATTTGTGTGTGTGTGTGTGTGTGTTCTCTGTAAACTGAAGCATTGCAATAAATTAAAACAAAACATAAAAAAATAATAGAGGTGGTAGGAGAAGAAAAGAATTAAGTATTCAGTGAGAATCCACAAGATCTTCTCTGAATGCTCTTTGTTTTCTTCTTCGAGGATGTGGGTCCCTGCAATTGCACCAGAGGTGGTACCCCTAATATATATATATATTTTATATACTGCCACCAAATATATTTGGTGGCAGTCTTTCCTGTAGACATATATTATTAAATATGACCAAAAAAGTAAGATTAATAATTCTAACACGAATTTTCTCAATGTTTTCTATATTCTTTTTCACTGTTGATGGTAACTGAAAAATCAATTCTCCAAAGTTCATTTTTATTTCTAGTCTGACGCGACACCTGAGCGCGTTTCGTAAAACTTATTACATTTTCAAAGACTTTAGTTTACACACACACAATTATAACTGAACAGCTTTGGCTCTTTTATACCTGCGTTTGGGTGAGGTGATGTAATACAATAGTTTTGGATGAGGTGAAAACAAACTTTCAACAAAATACAGAACACGAAACAATGGGTATAAGCTAAAGGGAAGAATAGATCTGTAACTGCAGACGGCCTATTGGCCCATATTTCTTGATGCTTCTATATTGGAGCGGAGTCTTGAAGTGGGTAGAATATAATTGTGCGTTAATTGGCTGTTGATTGATGGTGTTGACTTCTTGATGTGTAGTGCCTCGCAGATGTCAAGCCGCCTGCTGTCGCTGTATCTATCAATGATTTCTGTGTTGTTTGCTAAGATTTCTCTGGTGATGGTCTGGTTGTGGGAAGAGATAATATGTTCCTTGATAGAGCCCTGTTGCTTATGCATCGTTAATCGCCTGGAAAGAGATGTTGTTGTCTTGCCTATATACTGAGTTTTTTGGGACTTACAGTCCCCAAGTGGGCATTTGAAGGCATAGACGACATTGGTCTCTTTCAAAGCGTTCTGCTTTGTGTCTTGAGAGTTTCTCATGAGTAGGTTGGCAGTTTTCTTGGTTTTATAGTAAATCGTCAATTGTATCTTCTGATTTTTGTCTGTAGGGATAACGTTCCTATTAACAATATCTTTCAGGACCCTTTCCTCCGTTTTATGAGCTGTAGAAAAGAAGTTCCTGTAAAATAGTCTAATAGGGGGTACAGGTGTTGTGTTAGTTGTTTCTTCAGATGTTGCATGGCGTTTCACCTTCCTTCTTATGATGTCTTCAACGAAACCATTGGAGAAGCCGTTGTTGACTAACACCTGCCTTATCCTACAGAGTTCTTCAACCACTTGCTTCCATCCTGAGCTGTGGCTGAGAGCACGGTCGACATAAGCGTTAACAACACTCCTCTTGTACCTGTCTGGGCAGTCACTGTTGTCATTGAGGCACATTCCCATGTTTGGTTTCGTTGAAGACATCATAAGAAGGAAGGTGAAACGCCATGCAACCTCTGAAGAAACAACTAAGTGGTTATAGAGAAAAGGTACTACGTGTAGCTCATGATTCACCAATAGGTGATCATCAGGGTATTGTTAAAACATATAATAAAAAGACAAGTATTTTACCTGGCCTGGATTAAAGAAAGATGTCATCCAGTATTGTGATGATTGTCCTTTATGTGTAAAAACTGGCAAACCAGACCAGGTAATACCAAAAAACCCCTTTACAGCCATTGTGGTGACTGAGGAACCGTTTACTCATATTATAGTTGATGTAGTAGGCCCATTGCCTAGAACCACCCCGCCTCCCTGTTCAGCCCGTTGACGCCGTGAGGGGGGGCTTAGTGGGCGACTGCCGGAGTGTGATGCTCCTTGGGACAGTTCTCTGTCCTTTTGTGGCCTTGTGCTCCTGCTGCTGTCCTCTCGAATTGTGCTGAACAACTTTTCCTTTTCCTTCTGTTTCGTTTTTCTCCCCCTCTTCTCCTATCAGCTTGTCGTTTCCTGCCGACCTCTTGCTTGTTTTGGATTATTCCTTTGGACTTCTTCTATTGTTTATCATGTTGGACGTGTAGGGTTCCTGTAAAGCAATTATATCTATGTTGTTACTGGTAACATGTGCAATTAGATCCACCAAAGATCAGAGGGTATGCATCCTATAATAACAGTAACGCCACAGGCCTATTAACATACATCAGAAGTGATTTACCGCACATTCTTGTGAGCACGTCACACAATGTACACACACAGTTCCATCACTTTCATGTACAAACTACAGCAGGCCACTTTTCATTCCTCAACGTATATGCCAGAAGCCAGAAGCTCAATGTAACATTGCTCCCAGATCTAGACAATCATGGGACAATATACATGGGAGATTTTAATGCTAGACATATTACGCTGGGAGACATTACTAACAACGATAATGGATGCAAATTTATCAAATATGTTTATGACAACAGATTAACCGTGTATACTACGGATACCCAAACTCATTTATTGGGAGGCAGACTTGATTATGTAATGGGTAGAAACCTTGTGCAAGATAGGATGGAATGTTCGTTGGTAAATCACTTAGTTAGTGATCACTATGCAGTCTCTACTTCCTATGAGGTACAGTGTGATGTACCTAATAGACATCAGAGACGGAAAATGAATATTCCATATGGCTTGCATGACCACTTTATTAATTGTATATCAAAATGGTATCAAGATTACACAATAACGACTGTAGAAGCCTTCTCCAGAGATCTCGTTGATACAATTACTACCTACTACGACACATGGGTGTGTTGGGGAACAAGTCGTAAGCCTAGGAGAAGTGGGCAACACCTACCACCACCCAAGTGGGTTCTCGACCCCGTATTTGTTAAAGAACATGAACGAGTAAAGCAACTTGGAGATACGTACAAACGAACCAAAGCACAAGGTGACTTACATGCATTTCTTGTTGCAAATAGAGAGATGAGAGACATGAGCAACGTTATACGTAATAAACATTGGGAAGAGTTCCTACAAAGTATAAATGAGCAAACAACACTTGTTGAAGTTTGGGAAAAGATACGAAAAATCTCTAGAAGCAACCCAACCAAACCACTGCACCACAGCCCACTAGAACAAGCAAACATTCTCCTTGATCAGTGGGCACTAACATCAAGCTACGACTCACTTCCAATTAACATACAGCATAAACTTAATGACACACGCCCCAACAGACAACGAACCATCAATCTTGCCTGTACAGCTATCGACGTGTCGGACCTTAATGATGTAACTGAATGGGAATTAAATCATGCACTAAAGATGGGAAAATCAACTGCTCCTGGAGAGGACGGTATTACTTACAGTCTACTGAGATTAGTCTCACAAGTACCAGGTAATCCACTGTTAGTGCTGTACAGAATGAGTTTACGTGAAGGAGTATTACCTGATGCTTGGACAAAGAGTGTCATTGTTCCCATCCCCAAACCACACTCAGATAATTATAGACCCATATCTCTAACATCGTGTGTCTGTAAAGTGCTTGAACGTATTGTTCTTAACAGACTCATGTATCGTATACAGGGGCACCTGTCACCTCAACTGTTTGGATTTATGCCTGGGCTCAGTACACAACACTGTTTTGCTGAATACTTCGCACATATTGAAGCTTCCCCTCAAACAGTCTTCATCGACCTAGCAGCAGCTTTTGATACAGCAAACAGAGAAATCATACTGGAACAGCTTGCCGAGCTGGGAATACAAGGAAAATTACTGAAATGGATAAAGGGCTATTTGTCTAATCGAACAGCATATGTTTTGTTTAATGGTGTTAAAAGCACAGAGAGCAAACACTTTGAACTGGGAACTCCACAAGGAGGGGTCCTCAGCCCCTGTTGTTCAACGTTCTGATGCATAAACTTATTAAAGATCTTCCAACTAATAATGAAGACACTGTCATTTGTTATGCTGATGATATATGTTTACAGGCTGCCTCCGAGCCTAGAATGCAAGTTCTGCTCGATGCTTTTGCTACTAGAGCTGAGGAATGTGGCCTCCTTATCTCTGTACAGAAAACTCGTGCCCTCATTCCATGTGGTATTCCACCACCCAATTATCATATAGATGGGCGAGCACTTGAGAACTGCGAGTCTTACAGATACCTTGGTGTCCCTATTAACGACCCTGGGTACCTTTCTTCTCTCAAGAGGAGACTGTGGGAGAGATTAAAGCCCTTGCGGGTCCTTGTTGGTGTCAATCATGGAATTAACGTGAGACTTGCTAGAATGTTTTATGTATCATTTATACGCTCTGTGATTGACTACAATGCTCTACATCTCACACTGTATACTGACAAAGAGCTGAAATCTCTTGAAACCTTGCAAAACGAAGCTATGCGTCTCATCCTTGGGGCTCCAAAGTCCACGAGAATAGTTAATATGAGAGCAGAGTTAAAATTACCTACCATAAGTGAGAGAATTTTGTCTATTAGCACAGTTTTCGGCGTGAAGGCATTGAGTAGATCTAGGCAACACATGAAGTTTCAAGCTAAACTTTCTAATATGCTGCACTCACCTGAGGTCTATAGAAGAAGAACGAAATCTGATTATGTATATTGGTTCTATAAGGTAGCCAACTCCATCAAAATATTAAATATGTACCCAACTCAACTAATGATTAATCAACCAATTACTCCATGGGATAACTGGGATTTATCAGTTGATTTTGTAAATGCGCCCAAGAAAGATAGTGTGCACTCTACATTATTAAAACAGTTAACACTGAAAAGCATCACTGAAAGTACTCAGAGTTTGGGTAACGATGTGTATCAGTGCTATACCGACGGCTCTGTAGAAGAAGGTGGACGATGTACCGGATGTGCATGTAATATATTTGAACAATCTACTCTCGTACATACAGCAATGAAGCGCGTCAATGACTGGGCAAGTACAACTCAAACCGAACTTGCAGGCATATACCTTGCCACTGAATTTTTAAAAGACAAAGGCAGTGGACTTATATACTGTGACTCGCAGAGTGCACTCCTGGCATTGAACGCACATATTAGTGACACCCAGAAAATAGTCAGTGATATTCGAATGAATGTTTTAGCTGCTAAAGAAAACAGATTTGAAATTAAATTCCTATGGATACCATCACATGTTGGCATCTCAAGGCATGACACTGTTGATATGCTTGCAAAGACAGCCTGTAGAAAACCAGTGGTAGAAATTGATATGGGTATTTCATTAGCAGTGACAAAGAGAATACTTAAACAAATATCTAATGAAGATCTCACCGACCTAACAAATTCACAAAGACCTGAAAGTTGTAGCATTAAATATTATGATAGATATCGTGAGGAAACATTCACATATGGGACTAATAGAACAAGAACCCGGCAATGTGATGTTATAGTGGCCAGAATACGCCTGGGATATAGACGTATCTGGCAGCTTTCTCAAAACCCAAATGTCGAGTACACAATGTGTCAACTTTGTGAAAGAGAAAACATGCACTCTCTTGAACATTATATTGTAGAATGTCCCATACTGGCTGACTTTCGCCCCCTGGGCTAAGGTATGCTGAACTTGTAATTACTATATGAGTACTGGAACACTTGATGATATATTGGACTTGTACCCAAGATTGACCATGTAATAGATTAATTATACAATGTATGTGATGTAACTATATAACCTGAGCTTGTAAAAGCACCTTAATCACCTTCAGTGATTAAGTGCTTAATTGCACACTAGTTTCTTTATCAGCTATCTCACCCTGTCAGAGTAAATGAGATAAATGTCTGTGAATGCATGTGTGTATATATGTATATGTGTGTGTATGTGTATGTATGGGTATAAAGTATATATGGAAGCTGATCAGAATTACATTTCACCTTTGTAAATGTACATTAATGACACTGTGTAGATGACACATCGAACACTTTATGTAAGGCATACATAAATCTGTGTATCTATGTATTTACGTATATAGGTTAGCTTAGCATTTTTAAAGCACCGACTCACCTTCAGTGGTTGATTGTTCAATAAACCCTTGAAATATATGTTTAACACATCTCTAACCCTGTCTATGGAGGACAGAAGAAAATGTATATATGCTGGTTAGCATTGTTAATGTGTGGCCACGTCTGTGGTAGAAAACAATAAAAAAAAAAAAAAAAAAAAAAAAAAAAAAAAT
>WNGS01005344.1:40614-51951 GCA_020271785.1 Procambarus virginalis | reverse complement strand
GGTGTAGGGGACTTGTTACTTTACCGAATATAACACTCACTGGACACTTGGTACGTTGGTAAGTTTACAAAATTAAAGCGCGCACCACTGTCACGAAGCCGACTACCTCAGAAAGTAGTCTCCGCCCTAATCACTTAATTAACCAAGATTTCTTTCTCAAATTATAATTAATACCGACGTGTAGTTTGCCGTATCACTTGAACTAGAATATCCCACTCGCAAGACACTTAGACACTTGGTTTGAGCGTCAAAACATTAGCTGAGCGCTGCCTCACTGAGCGCTGAGACCGCTAGAAAAAATCAGCAAGTCCCCCAACGCCTAATTCGCTTAAAGTGACCAAAATCGACTTTTGGTGGCTCTCAAAGTTCTAACTTGGATCACTGTAATCGCACACTGGAATTAACCCTGACGACCCAATGATCGTATGGCTAGCCACAAAATTAGAATTTATTCCCAGAACTAAGATTTTCCAAGCGACTTAGAATAAATCATCACAACAATTTTCACGATTTTCACTGAATAACGAATACACGAATCCACTTTAATGCACTGCACTTCCCTTCACTTGAAAACAGTGAACCGCTCACCTTGGTAATTCTCCCAGAGAATTTATACTGCATGCATGTACACACAACTCCAGATATAAAAGAAATATAAAACAAATACTTAGAAAATAATAACATTATATACGAAAATTACCTAACAAGGGGGAATACTTAACTAACGAAGGGACGCTTAACCTGAAAGGGAACTTAATATACAGGGAACTTAATGTAGTACTTAAGGAGATCTCGATTTAACCTATAACCGTCCCGTCCCGGCCCGCCCTGTCGCTTTTACCAACATTCACCAATATCCCGACAGTACCAAATAAATCCTGTCCTTCGCGGTCAACGGTTAGACTAGATAGCGGAACAACCGACGGATCTAACTGTCCGACACCACCGTAATTCCGTTGCTAGACAATCTACTACGCCATCCCTCAGTAACTCTCGGCACTTTCATGGTTGTACCGTAGAAAGCTAGCGATTGGGTCGCCTAACACGCCCTCGGGGATAAATAATTAGCGTCCTAATACTTCCCCGCTCAGACAATTCGAAACCTAGAATTGTTGTTGCAAAACCACCATGCAACACCCTTGTCCGTAGTTGCAGAGGGTCGAGAAAAAATACCCTGTCCAACTACCCAAGGCGGCCTCCACACTTAACTGCCTGCTAACGCACTTAAGTGCCTGTAATCTACCGTACCAGCCTCTCAAGACCCTAGAATCGCCTACTCTATGCGAATCGCACCACATAGGATTACCGTCGACTCTATCTCATGGGCCCCGGCTGCACTCTCACCACACACAGCATAACCGAACGGACAGACGCGTGAGGCTTCAATAATCGTCAAGAAATTATTGAAACACCGCTGCTACCATTGTAATGGGCTACAGGGGGGGGGGGTGAAGGGGGGAAGACGAATGACGGGTAAGGGGAGGGGAGAAAGGGGGAAGGAAAAAGGAAGGAGGGGAGAAGGAAGGAGGGGAGAGGGGGAAGGGAGAACCAATGATCTGAGCACCAGATCATTACAGTGTCACCAGCTCTAGAGGACTGTCACCAGTGTTCTTGGTGTGTCACCAGCTCTAGTGGACTGTCACCAGTGTTCTTGGTATGTCACCAGCTCTAGTGGACTCTCACCAGCTCTAGTGGACTGTCACCAGTGTTCTTGGAGTGTCGCCAGCTCTAGTGGACTGTCATTAGTGTTCTTGGTGTGTCACCATCTCTAGTGGACTGTCACCAGTGTTCTTGGTGTGTCACCAGCTCTAGTGGACTGTCACCAGCTCTAGTGGACTGTCACCAGTGTTCTTGGTGTGTCACCATCTCTAGTGGACTGTCAACAGTGTTCATTGTGTGTCACCACCTCTAGTGGGCTGTCACCAGCTCTAGTGGGCTGTCACCAGCTCTAGTGGGCTGTCACCAGCTCTAGTGGGCTGTCACCAGCTCTAGTGGGCTGTCACCAGCTCTAGTGGGCTGTCACCAGCTCTAGTGGGCTGTCACCAGCTCTAGTGGGCTGTCACCAGCTCTAGTGGGCTGTCACCAGCTCTAGTGGACTGTCAACAGGTTCTTGGAGTGTCACCAGCTCTAGTGGACTGTCACCAGATCTAGTGGACTGTCACCAGAGTTCTTGGTGTGTCACCAGCTCTAGTGGACTGTCACCAGTGTTCTTGGAGTGTCACCAGCTCTATTGGGCTGTCACCAGTGTTCTTGGTGTGTCACCAGCTCTAGTGGACTGTCACCAGTGTTCTTGGTGTATCACCAGCTCTAGTGGACTGACACCAGTTTTCTTGGTGTGTCACCAGCTCTAGTGGTCTGTCACCCGTGTTCTTGGAGTGTCAGCAACTCTAGTGGACTGTCACCAGTATTCTTGGTGTGTCACCAGATCTAGTGGACTGTCACCAGCTCTAGTGGACTGTCACCAGTGTTCTTGGTGTGTCACCAGCTCTAGTGGACTGTCACCAGTGTCCTTGGTGTGTCACCAGCTGTAGTGGACTGTCACCAGTGTTCTTGGTGTGTCACCAGCTCTAGAGGACTGTCACCAGTGTTCTTGGTGTGTCACCAGCTCTAGTGGACTGTCACCAGTGTTCTTGGTATGTCACCAGCTCTAGTGGACTCTCACCAGCTCTAGTGGACTGTCACCAGTGTTCTTGGAGTGTCGCCAGCTCTAGTGGACTGTCATTAGTGTTCTTGGTGTGTCACCATCTCTAGTGGACTGTCACCAGTGTTCTTGGTGTGTCACCAGCTCTAGTGGACTGTCACCAGCTCTAGTGGACTGTCACCAGTGTTCTTGGTGTGTCACCATCTCTAGTGGACTGTCAACAGTGTTCATTGTGTGTCACCAGCTCTAGTGGGCTGTCACCAGCTCTAGTGGGCTGTCACCAGCTCTAGTGGGCTGTCACCAGCTCTAGTGGGCTGTCACCAGCTCTAGTGGGCTGTCACCAGCTCTAGTGGGCTGTCACCAGCTCTAGTGGGCTGTCACCAGCTCTAGTGGGCTGTCACCAGCTCTAGTGGCTGTCACCAGCTCTAGTGGACTGTCAACAGTGTTCTTGGAGTGTCACCAGCTCTAGTGGACTGTCACCAGATCTAGTGGACTGTCACCAGAGTTCTTGGTGTGTCACCAGCTCTAGTGGACTGTCACCAGTGTTCTTGGAGTGTCACCAGCTCTATGGGCTGTCACCAGTGTTCTTGGTGTGTCACCAGATCTAGTGGACTGTCACCAGTGTTCTTGGTGTATCACCAGCTCTAGTGGACTGACACCAGTTTTCTTGGTGTGTCACCAGCTCTAGTGGTCTGTCACCCGTGTTCTTGGAGTGTCAGCAACTCTAGTGGACTGTCACCAGTATTCTTGGTGTGTCACCAGATCTAGTGGACTGTCACCAGCTCTAGTGGACTGTCACCAGTGTTCTTGGTGTGTCACCAGCTCTAGTGGACTGTCACCAGTGTCCTTGGTGTGTCACCAGCTGTAGTGGACTGTCACCAGTGTTCTTGGTGTGTCACCAGCTCTAGTGGGCTGTCGCCAGTGTTCTTGGTGTGTCACCAGCTCTAGTGGACTGTCACCAGTGTTCTTGGTGTGTCACCAGCTCTAGTGGGCTGTCACCAGTGTTCTTGGTGTGTCACCAGCTCTAGAGGTCTGTCGCCAGTGTTCTTGGTGTGTCACAAGCTCTAGTGGACTGTAAGCAGTGTTCTTGGTGTGTCACCTGCTCTCGTGGACGTCACCAGTGTTCTTGGTGTATCACAAGCTCTAGTGGACTGTCACCAGTGTTCTTGGAGTGTCACCAGCTCTAGTGGGCTGTCACTAGTGTTCTTAGTGTGTCACCAGCTCTAGAGGACTGTCACCAGTGTTCTTGGTGTGTCACCAGATCTAGTGGACTGTCACCAGTGTTCTTGGTATGTCACTAGCTCTAGTGGACACTCACCAGCTCTAGTGGACTGTCACCAGTGTTCTTGGAGTGTCGCCAGCTCTAGTGGACTGTCATTAGTGTTCTTGGTGTGTCACCAGCTCTAGTGGACTGTCACCAGTGTTCTTGGTGTGTCACCAGCGTTCTGGTGTGTCACCAGCTCTAATGGACTGTCACCAGCTCTAGTGGACTGTCACCAGTGTTCTTGGTGTGTCACCAGCTCTAGTGGGCTGTCACCAGCTGTAGTGGCCTGTCACAAGCTCTAGTGGACTGTCACCAGTGTTCTTGGTGTGTCACCATCTCTAGTGGACTGCCAACAGTGTTCTTGGTGTGTCACCTGCTCTCGTGGACTGTCACCAGTGTTCTTGGTGTATCACAAGCTCTAGTGGACTGTCACCAGTGTTCTTGGAGTGTCACCAGCTCTAGTGGGCTGTCACTAGTGTTCTTAGTGTGTCACCAGCTCTAGAGGACTGTCACCAGTGTTCTTGGTGTGTCACCAGATCTAGTGGACTGTCACCAGTGTTCTTGGTATGTCACCAGCTCTAGTGGACACTCACCAGCTCTAGTGGACTGTCACCAGTATTCTTGGTGTGTCACCAGATCTAGTGGACTGTCACCAGCTCTAGTGGACTGTCACCAGTGTTCTTGGTGTGTCACGAGCTCTAGTGGACTCACCAGTGTCCTTGGTGTGTCACCAGCTCTAGTGGACTGTCACCAGTGTTCTTGGTGTGTCACCAGCTCTAGTGGGCTGTCGCCAGTGTTCTTCGTGTGTCACCAGCTGTAGTGGACTGTCACCAGTGTTCTTGGTGTGTCACCAGCTCTAGTGGACTGTCACCAGTGTTCTTGGTGTGTCACCAGCTCTGTGGCTGTCACCAGTGTTCTTGGTGTGTCACCAGCTCTAGAGGTCTGTCGCCAGTGTTCTTGGTGTGTCACAAGCTCTAGTGGACTGTCAGCAGTGTTCTTGGTGTGTCACTGCTCTCGTGGACTGTCACCAGTGTTCTTGGTGTATCACAAGCTCTAGTGGACTGTCACCAGTGTTCTTGGAGTGTCACCAGCTCTAGTGGGCTGTCACTAGTGTTCTTAGTGTGTCACCAGCTCTAGAGGACTGTCACCAGTGTTCTTGGTGTGTCACCAGCTCTAGTGGACTGTCACCAGTGTTCTTGGTATGTCACCAGCTCTAGTGGACTCTCACCAGCTCTAGTGGACTGTCACCAGTGTTCTTGGAGTGTCGCCAGCTCTAGTGGACTGTCATTAGTGTTCTTGGTGTGTCACCATCTCTAGTGGACTGTCACCAGTGTTCTTGGAGTGTCACCAGTGTTCTTGGTGTGTCACCAGCTCTAGTGGACTGTCACCAGCTCTAGTGGACTGTCACCAGTGTTCTTGGTGCGTCACTATCTCTAGTGGACTGTCAACAGTGTTCATTGTGTGTCACCACCTCTAGTGGGCTGTCCCACCAGCTCTAGTGGGCTGTCACCAGCTCTAGTGGGCTGTCACCAGCTCTAGTGGGCTGTCACCAGCTCTAGTGGGCTGTCACCAGCTCTAGTGGACTGTCAACAGTGTTCTTGGAGTGTCACCAGCTCTCTGGACTGTCACCAGATCTAGTGTGACTGTCACCAGAGTGTCTTGGTGTGTCACCAGCTCTAGTGGACTGTCACCAGTGTTCTTGGTGGGTCACCATCTCTAGTGGACTGTCACCAGCTCTAGTGGACTGTCACCAGAGTTCATGGTGTGTCACCAGCTCTAGTGGACTGTCACCAGTGTTCTTGGAGTGTCACCA
Source organism: Procambarus virginalis (assembly GCA_020271785.1). NCBI lineage: Eukaryota > Metazoa > Arthropoda > Malacostraca > Decapoda > Cambaridae > Procambarus > Procambarus virginalis. The sequence continues at coordinate 46,233 of WNGS01005344.1, read as the reverse complement.
GCTCTAGTGGGCTGTCACCAGTGTTCTTGGTGTGTCACCAGCTCTAGTGGACTGTCACCAGTGTTCTTGGTGTATCACCAGCTCTAGTGGACTGACACCAGTTTCTTGGTGTGTCACCAGCTCTAGTGGTCTGTCACCCGTGTTCTTGGAGTGTCAGCAACTCTAGTGGACTGTCACCAGTATTCTTGGTGTGTCACCAGATCTAGTGGACTGTCACCAGCTCTAGTGGACTGTCACCAGTGTTCTGGTGTGTCACCAGCTCTAGTGGACTGTCACCAGTGTCCTTGGTGTGTCACCAGCTGTAGTGGACTGTCACCAGTGTTTTTTGGTGTGTCACCAGCTCTAGTGGGCTGTCGCCAGTGTTCTTGGTGTGTCACCAGCTCTAGTGGACTGTCACCAGTGTTCTTGGTGTGTCACCAGCTCTAGTGGGCTGTCACCAGTGTTCTTGGTGTGTCACCAGCTCTAGAGGTCTGTCGCCAGTGTTCTTGGTGTGTCACAAGCTCTAGTGGACTGTAGGCAGTGTTCTTGGTGTGTCACCTGCTCTCGTGGACGTCACCAGTGTTCTTGGTGTATCACCAAGCTCTAGTGGACTGTCACCAGTGTTCTTGGAGTGTCACCAGCTCTAGTGGGCTGTCACTAGTGTTCTTAGTGTGTCACCAGCTCTAGAGGACTGTCACCAGTGTTCTTGGTGTGTCACCAGATCTAGTGGACTGTCACCAGTGTTCTTGGTATGTCACCAGCTCTAGTGGACACTCACCAGCTCTAGTGGACTGTCACCAGTGTTCTTGGAGTGTCGCCAGCTCTAGTGGACTGTCATTAGTGTTCTTGGTGTGTCACCAGCTCTAGTGGACTGTCACCAGTGTTCTTGGTGTGTCACCAGCGTTCTTGGTGTGTCACCAGCTCTAATGGACTGTCACCAGCTCTAGTGGACTGTCACCAGTGTTCTTGGTGTGTCACCAGCTCTAGTGGGCTGTCACCAGCTGTAGTGGCCTGTCACAAGCTCTAGTGGACTGTCACCAGTGTTCTTGGTGTGTCACCATCTCTAGTGGACTGTCAACAGTGTTCTTGGTGTGTCACCTGCTCTCGTGGACTGTCACCAGTGTTCTTGGTGTATCACAAGCTCTAGTGGACTGTCACCAGTGTTCTTGGAGTGTCACCAGCTCTAGTGGGCTGTCACTAGTGTTCTTAGTGTGTCACCAGCTCTAGAGGACTGTCACCAGTGTTCTTGGTGTGTCACCAGATCTAGTGGACTGTCACCAGTGTTCTTGGTATGTCACCAGCTCTAGTGGACACTCACCAGCTCTAGTGGACTGTCACCAGTATTCTTGGTGTGTCACCAGATCTAGTGGACTGTCACCAGCTCTAGTGGACTGTCACCAGTGTTCTTGGTGTGTCACCAGCTCTAGTGGACTGTCACCAGTGTCCTTGGTGTGTCACCAGCTCTAGTGGACTGTCACCAGTGTTCTTGGTGTGTCACCAGCTCTAGTGGGCTGTCGCCAGTGTTCTTCATGTGTCACCAGCTGTAGTGGACTGTCACCAGTGTTCTTGGTGTGTCACCAGCTCTAGTGGACTGTCACCAGTGTTCTTGGTGTGTCACCAGCTCTAGTGGGCTGTCACCAGTGTTCTTGGTGTGTCACCAGCTCTAGAGGTCTGTCGCCAGTGTTCTTGATGTGTCACAAGCTCTAGTGGACTGTCAGCAGTGTTCTTGGTGTGTCACCTGCTCTCGTGGACTGTCACCAGTGTTCTTGGTGTATCACAAGCTCTAGTGGACTGTCACCAGTGTTCTTGGTGTGTCACCATCTCTAGTGGACTGTCAACAGTGTTCTTGGTGTGTCACCTGCTCTCGTGGACTGTCACCAGTGTTCTTGGTGTACCACAAGCTCTAGTGGACTGTCACCAGTGTTCTTGGAGTGTCACCAGCTCTAGTGGGCTGTCACTAGTGTTCTTAGTGTGTCACCAGCTCTAGAGGACTGTCACCAGTGTTCTTGGTGTGTCACCAGATCTAGTGGACTGTCACCAGTGTTCTTGGTATGTCACCAGCTCTAGTGGACACTCACCAGCTCTAGTGGACTGTCACCAGTATTCTTGGTGTGTCACCAGATCTAGTGGACTGTCACCAGCTCTAGTGGACTGTCACCAGTGTTCTTGGTGTGTCACCAGCTCTAGTGGACTGTCACCAGTGTCCTTGGTGTGTCACCAGCTCTAGTGGACTGTCACCAGTGTTCTTGGTGTGTCACCAGCTCTAGTGGGCTGTCGCCAGTGTTCTTCGTGTGTCACCAGCTGTAGTGGACTGTCACCAGTGTTCTTGGTGTGTCACCAGCTCTAGTGGACTGTCACCAGTGTTCTTGGTGTGTCACCAGCTCTAGTGGGCTGTCACCAGTGTTCTTGGTGTGTCACCAGCTCTAGAGGTCTGTCGCCAGTGTTCTTGATGTGTCACAAGCTCTAGTGGACTGTCAGCAGTGTTCTTGGTGTGTCACCTGCTCTCGTGGACTGTCACCAGTGTTCTTGGTGTATCACAAGCTCTAGTGGACTGTCACCAGTGTTCTTGGAGTGTCACCAGCTCTAGTGGGCTGTCACTAGTGTTCTTAGTGTGTCACCAGCTCTAGAGGACTGTCAGCAGTGTTCTTGGTGTGTCACCAGCTCTAGTGGACTGTCACCAGTGTTCTTGGTATGTCACCAGCTCTAGTGGACACTCACCAGCTCTAGTGGACTGTCACCAGTGTTCTTAGAGTGTCGCCAGCTCTAGTGGACTGTCATTAGTGTTCTTGGTGTGTCACCAGCTCTAATGGACTGTCACCAGTGTTCTTAGTGTGTCACCAGTGTTCTTGGTGTGTCACCAGCTCTAGTGGACTGTCACCAGCTCTAGTGGACTGTCACAAGCTCTAGTGGACTGTCACCAGTGTTCTTGGTGTGTCACCATCTCTAGTGGACTGTCAACAGTGTTCATTGTGTGTCACCACCTCTAGTGGGCTGTCACCAGCTCTAGTGGGCTGTCACCAGCTCTAGTGGGCTGTCACCAGCTCTAGTGGGCTGTCACCAGCTCTAGTGGGCTGTCACCAGCTCTAGTGGGCTGTCACCAGCTCTAGTGGACTGTCAACAGTGTTCTTGGAGTGTCACCAGCTCTAGTGGACTGTCACCAGATCTAGTGGACTGTCACCAGAGTTCTTGGTGTGTCACCAGCTCTAGTGGACTGTCACCAGTGTTCTTGGTGTGTCACCATCTCTAGTGGACTGTCACCAGCTCTAGTGGACTGTCACCAGAGTTCATGGTGTGTCACCAGCTCTAGTGGACTGTCACCAGTGTTCTTGGAGTGTCACCAGCTCTAGTGGGCTGTCACCAGTGTTCTTGGTGTGTCACCAGCTCTAGTGGACTGTCACCAGTGTTCTTGGTGTATCACCAGCTCTAGTGGACTGACACCAGTTTTCTTGGTGTGTCACCAGCTCTAGTGGACTGTCACCAGTGTTCTTGGTGTGTCATCAGCTCTGGTGGACTGTCACAAGTGTTCTTGGTGTGTCACCAGCTCTAGTGGACTGTCACCAGTGTTCTTGGTGTGTCACCAGCTCTAGTGGACTGTCACCAGCTCTAGTGGACTGTCACCAGTATTCTTGGTGTGTCACCAGCTCTAGTGGACTGTCACCAGTGTTCTTGGAGTGTCACCAGCTCTAGTGGACTGTCACCAGCTGTAGTGGGCTGTCACCAGTGTTCTTGGAGTGTCACCAGCTCTAGTGGGCTGTCACCAGCTGTAGTGGCCTGTCACAAGCTCTAGTGGACTGTCACCAGTGTTCTTGGTGTGTCACCATCTCTAGTGGACTGTCAACAGTGTTCTTGGTGTGTCACCTGCTCTCGTGGACTGTCACCAGTGTTCTTGGTGTATCACAAGCTCTAGTGGACTGTCACCAGTGTTCTTGGAGTGTCACCAGCTCTAGTGGGCTGTCACTAGTGTTCTTAGTGTGTCACCAGCTCTAGAGGACTGTCACCAGTGTTCTTGGTGTGTCACCAGATCTAGTGGACTGTCACCAGTGTTCTTGGTATGTCACCAGCTCTAGTGGACACTCACCAGCTCTAGTGGACTGTCACCAGTATTCTTGGTGTGTCACCAGATCTAGTGGACTGTCACCAGCTCTAGTGGACTGTCACCAGTGTTCTTGGTGTGTCACCAGCTCTAGTGGACTGTCACCAGTGTCCTTGGTGTGTCACCAGCTCTAGTGGACTGTCACCAGTGTTCTTGGTGTGTCACCAGCTCTAGTGGGCTGTCGCCAGTGTTCTTCATGTGTCACCAGCTGTAGTGGACTGTCACCAGTGTTCTTGGTGTGTCACCAGCTCTAGTGGACTGTCACCAGTGTTCTTGGTGTGTCACCAGCTCTAGTGGGCTGTCACCAGTGTTCTTGGTGTGTCACCAGCTCTAGAGGTCTGTCGCCAGTGTTCTTGATGTGTCACAAGCTCTAGTGGACTGTCAGCAGTGTTCTTGGTGTGTCACCTGCTCTCGTGGACTGTCACCAGTGTTCTTGGTGTATCACAAGCTCTAGTGGACTGTCACCAGTGTTCTTGGTGTGTCACCATCTCTAGTGGACTGTCAACAGTGTTCTTGGTGTGTCACCTGCTCTCGTGGACTGTCACCAGTGTTCTTGGTGTACCACAAGCTCTAGTGGACTGTCACCAGTGTTCTTGGAGTGTCACCAGCTCTAGTGGGCTGTCACTAGTGTTCTTAGTGTGTCACCAGCTCTAGAGGACTGTCACCAGTGTTCTTGGTGTGTCACCAGATCTAGTGGACTGTCACCAGTGTTCTTGGTATGTCACCAGCTCTAGTGGACACTCACCAGCTCTAGTGGACTGTCACCAGTATTCTTGGTGTGTCACCAGATCTAGTGGACTGTCACCAGCTCTAGTGGACTGTCACCAGTGTTCTTGGTGTGTCACCAGCTCTAGTGGACTGTCACCAGTGTCCTTGGTGTGTCACCAGCTCTAGTGGACTGTCACCAGTGTTCTTGGTGTGTCACCAGCTCTAGTGGGCTGTCGCCAGTGTTCTTCATGTGTCACCAGCTGTAGTGGACTGTCACCAGTGTTCTTGGTGTGTCACCAGCTCTAGTGGACTGTCACCAGTGTTCTTGGTGTGTCACCAGCTCTAGTGGGCTGTCACCAGTGTTCTTGGTGTGTCACCAGCTCTAGAGGTCTGTCGCCAGTGTTCTTGATGTGTCACAAGCTCTAGTGGACTGTCAGCAGTGTTCTTGGTGTGTCACCTGCTCTCGTGGACTGTCACCAGTGTTCTTGGTGTATCACAAGCTCTAGTGGACTGTCACCAGTGTTCTTGGTGTGTCACCATCTCTAGTGGACTGTCAACAGTGTTCTTGGTGGTCACCTGCTCTCGTGGACTGTCACCAGTGTTCTTGGTGTACCACAAGCTCTAGTGGACTGTCACCAGTGTTCTTGGAGTGTCACCAGCTCTAGTGGGCTGTCACTAGTGTTCTTAGTGTGTCACCAGCTCTAGAGGACTGTCACCAGTGTTCTTGGTGTGTCACCAGATCTAGTGGACTGTCACCAGTGTTCTTGGTATGTCACCAGCTCTAGTGGACACTCACCAGCTCTAGTGGACTGTCACCAGTATTCTTGGTGTGTCACCAG
>WNGS01005344.1:0-12784 GCA_020271785.1 Procambarus virginalis | reverse complement strand
CTTAGTGACAAAGGTCTGTCTCCAGATCCTAAGAAAGTTGCAGATATCAAGAATGCTGCACCTCCTTCAACATCCACTGAAGTACATAGTTTTCGGGAATGGCAAACTACTGTTCTCGCTTCATTCCAGATTTTGCTACCATTACGAAGCCTCTACGTGAGCTCCTGAAGAAAAATGCATCGTGGTACTGGAGCGATGTCGAGCAAAATGCATTTGATGCTGTGAAAGATGCACTAGTAGAAAATGCGACTGCTGCATACTTTGATCCATCAATGGACACTGAGTTAACGGTGGATGCTAGTCCTGTTGGTTTAGGTGCTGTGTTAGCCCAACACAACCCTGGTCAACCAGATTCAAGAGTAGTAATTGCCTATGCCAGCCGTTCTCTCACAGATGTTGAGCAACGATACAGTCAGACAGAGAAGGAAGCTCTTGCTCTTGTATGGGGCTGTGAACACTTCAATGTGTATCTGCTTGGTGCACCCTTTACCACGATAGTCACTGACCACAAACCGTTGGAGACCATCTTCAATAATCCAAAGTCCAAACCACCAGCTCGCATTGAGAGATGGGCTCTTCGTCTGCAACCATACAACTTTACGGTGAAATACAAGCCAGGTGCAGGCAATCCCGCTGATTACATCAGTCGACATCCTGCCAACAGTTTCACCATCACAAAGCATCAGCAAGTTGCCGAGGAATATGTACACTCTGTAACCTGTGATGCAGTCCCTAAGGCTCTCACTCTTGATGAAATCCGTACTGCAACCCTAGAGGACCCAACTCTGCAAGCAACAGCGGATGCATTGACTAAGAAAAAGTTTCCACGCATCCCACCCTCAGGAGTTGACCAAGATGCATTCAAAGCACTTGAACGCATCCAGATAGAATTAAGTGTTACGCAACAACGCGACACCGTGCTGCGAGGTACTCGTATCGTTATTCCAGCTGTTCTCCAGCAACGTGCTCTGAAGCTTGCACATCAAGGACACCAAGGTCTTGTAAGGACCAAACAGCTGCTACGAGAAAAGGTGTGGTTTCCTGGCATTGATCGTCAAGCTAAGGACATGCATGATGCCTGTGTCCCTTGCCAAGCTGCAGTGGATACTTCAAGACCAACACCTCTACAACCTTCACCACTACCTGCTGCACCATGGATGGAAGTATCGATGGACTTCTGTGGACCGCTACCAACTGGAGAGTACTTGATGGTAGTCACTGATGATCACTCATGTTATCCAGAAGTAGAAATCATCACTTCCACATCTGCAAAGGCCGTCATTCCGAAACTCGACAAGATCTTTTCAAACTTTGGCATTCCTGAAGTTGTCAAGACGGACAATGGACCGCCATTTAATGGACAAGACTTTGTCAACTTTGCTGAGCATATTGGATTCAAACACCGCCGTGTGATGCCACTACATCCTCAAGCAAATGGAGAAGTAGAGAGATTCATGCAACCTCTCATGAAAGCGGTACGCTGTGCTCATGCCGTAGACGATCCTGGAAACAAGCTATGTATGCTTTTCTCAGGAACTACCGTGCAACACCGCATGGAACACTGGGCAAGTCGCCTGGCGAACTTTTATTTGGACGTCCTATGAGAATCGCACTACCTGTCATGCCAGCCAAAGTAACGGATAAACGTCTCGCTCAGAAGGATGCACTAGCCAAGGGCAAAATGAAAATTGCTCATGATCAATGTGCAAAGGAACAATTCATAAAGGTTGGAGATACTGTTCTCGTTAAAAAGAAAAAAGAGGGAAAGTTAGATATGCCGTATGATACAAAACCATATAAAGTGATTAGTGTGAAAGGAACTATGGTAACAGCGAGTAATAGAGATCATAGTATAACACGTAATATGGCTTATTTCAAAGTGATTCCAAATAGTGTAGAAAATGATGAAGTGCAAAGTCGTGCAAAAGAAAAAGAAAAAATGAGTTATAACTCGATAAACAATTCATCGAGGGATATTCTTGTACTTAAGGACTCTCGTCCAAAACGTCATGTTAAACGCCCTACACGATATGATCATTAATTGTGTTCCTATGTAATGCAAAGTATTTACTTGTTATGCTGAACTAAATTTAATATTGTTTGAATAATGCAGATCTCTCATTCAATATTTTGTAACTTTGTATTACAGTTTCTTTCATGTTTGTTTAACATTGCATATGTATTTTTAACATTGAAATCCTTTGTGGTAAAGATTGTTTTAATTCTTTGTGTATTTAATTAATGTTAAATGTATGCAATATCTCTTGATATGTTAATAACTTACTTTGTGTCAATAACTTTGCTTTGTGCTACAAGCATGGTAGACATCCTGTATTCATTCTTTTTAAAGAAAAGGAGGGATGTCATGTTCACATAAAATGGTACCATCCGTTTTCTATGTGCGGCGGCTGGACGCCACGGGAGAAGGTAAACAACACACAGGACGCCTGCCAAGCTTGGGAGCTACTCTATCATGTAATCGTCTTTTAAGTATTAAAGTCAGTAACCAGGAATGACTTTACATCAACCTTACAACCAAGACTATCTCAGCTATGCACAGACACCACAAGTAGGTCACGCACTTCGTCTGAAAGTGAAGATGAAGGAGCTAAACAAGAAACAAATCATTATCCAGGAAATCAAGAGTCCAGTAAAGCCCCACAGAGTGCAGGTAGTGTACCTGGCCCGAGGAACTCTCATGCGCGTGGGCAAAGTCAGAACCACTCTGGTACATATAGAAGAAACTTTTCCCAGGTGAGATGTTACAACTGTAACGGATTGGGTCACGTGATGCGAGATTGTAGGCAGGGCAAGAGAATTGTGACCCTGGCCATGTGTGACCCCCGAAGTAAATATACTAATGTGTTCCAAGACAAACCACAGATGGTGAACTTAGTGAACGAGAGGTATAGGCCGTTCATAAGTAAAGGTTGGATCAGTATAGGAGGCCAACCTGAGGTAGAAGTTGGTATCTTAAGAGATACCGGAGCTAATCAGAGCGTGATTGCGAGAAGCCTGATTGGGAATGATCGACGATTAGCTGGCAGGAGGAAGATGAAAGTATATGGGTTATTGTCTGAGAGTGACATGCCCGTTTGTACTGTCCAGCTAAGGTCGGAATATGTGTCGGCGGAGGTGATGTTGGGAGTGTGCCCCGACATACCTGTTCCAGGAGTCCAAGTGATCCTGGGGAATGACTTGTGTGGGACAAAGGTGTTGCCAAGAGTCATAGCGGAGACTGTGCCAGAGGAGTGCCCAGAAGGCCACGGCATGGGTGGGACACCTGAGAGTGTGAACCTGACTGACATCCGAGGAGATGAGTCAGGAGACCGCCAAGCCATTGAGTATCCTGTCTCGGTAGTGATGAAGACAGAGGTAGCCGACGAGGAAGACGCTGGAGAAGATGAGACAGTGTCTATTCAGCCAATAGAAGATATCGACGTAGATATAGCGTGGCTGTTTGATGAAGGTCCAGCTCAGGAAGATGAAGTCTCGGTGAGGCCAAAAGTGAAGATGGCCCAGCCAAAGAAAAATCATGTGAAGAGAGCGAACCTGAGTAGACTGTGCTGAGCAGAAGTGAGGAAGGATGTGGACATACTGAGGACGGGAGTAGAGCGTCAAGTAGTCCACGAGCACAGAGGCATTTGGATAGTAGAGGTAAGTTGTCTGAGATGTCAGGAGTTGACATGTTTCACAGAAAACGCGGAGGAGAGACAGTGAAGAAGAATAATAGCCGAGAAAATGGAAGGAGAAGAGACAGTATGTGTGGAGAGATGCTTACGAGCACTCTAGGAGAGGCGAAGCAACATGTACGGTCGAGTGCTGTTGGATGTAGTACAGGGCTCGGAGAAACTGTTAGAGAACAAAGAAGAGTTGAAGGAGAAGAAATAGAGTTGTATAGAGGCGAGAAGTATAAGAAGAGGATGATGATACAAGCATGGAGGAATAGAAGAAAGCCGAGGACTCGATGGAAGTCAAACAGGATGAGGTCTCGGATAAATGAGGAGACGAGAGGAAGGATCGTCGGTGAAGACGAGGGAGTGAAGTATGATGGCAGGAGACGAAAGTATAATGGCAGTATATGGAAGTGTGAAGACGACAGAGGAGGTACTGACAGTAGATGTCTGACTCTGGACGTGAAGAGAAGAAGACAAGGAAACGGAGGGTGGAAACAATAAGTAGAGTTGACCGATGGAGTGCAGGCGTCCAAGGAGGACAGCCTAGCCAAGAGGTGTCAGGGAAGTCAAATCGTTTGTGAGAAGATCATGTTTCGGGCGAGTTGTGAGCCAGATGTTGCAAGGTGCAATGAAGTAGTTGTAGACTCTGAAGAGTACGTAAGCAGATCAACCGGTCGAGCCAATCGGTTGGAGAACGAGACAGTGTGGTGGCGGATGTATTATCCCGAGCTTTGCCACTGGAATAACTCTCAAAAATAAGGGGAGGGGAGTGTTATGATCTCAGCCTGCAGGAGAAACGAGTCTCACCCTTTGAGAGTTATTCAGCAAGCCTGACCTAACTGGAAGGTGCAGGAATTATAGAGGCGATAACACAGATGTAAAATAGTGTGTTGAATTTATATAAAAGTTTGAGATTATGGGCAATGAACTAGAAAACAGATAAATGACTTGTTAGGAGATGTGGACAAGTTACTGGAGGCGTGAGGCTCGCTTGTGGAGGGCGATGACCTCACTTGAGGCCAGACATCGCAGGGGAGAGGCCGCGCTTCGTTGAGCTCCCGCCAGGAGGGAACCCCTAGTGATATTATCTCCAAGAGAAGAGAAGGTGCAGACGTTCCAGCTGTTGAATCGAGCTGAAGACGTTGCGGTCTCAAGTCCTGGACGGCGAGGAGAGAGTATTAAGCCGCCCAGTGACAGTTTTGTGGGCTGTGACAAGCGCCCTGGTCAGACGTTGTCAGAGGGAGAAGCGCCCTCGACCAGATAATCTGTGGTAAGCCCGATTTAAGCCAGTTCATAGTGTTTGCTTGTAGTTGGTCGTGTGCCCAGCGACAGTAGCAATGTTTATTTTCAAGTTAGAAATGTTTTGGTATGGCAGAAAGCCTAAAATAAGAGAGTGAAGTGGGAGGAGCGCGGAGCGACGTCCGTCTTCTCTGAGCGCTGGCGGGCAACTGAAGGAGCCCGGCTCCTGAGGGAGGAGGCCCCTCCCAGCGTGAGTGAGGCTCGCCCAGCGAGGTGGCGCATGGACTCGCCCACGGGGGAGTCCACTCTCATTAAATGTAGAAGACAGATAGAGATTGGAGACAAAGATGTTGTGTGATTAATTTTGTTTATGTGTTAAAGGGAAACAATTTATTGGAGTGCAAATGGGTTGCAGGTTTGTCCTTTGGGGAAGAAGTTGCTGAGGACTTGGAAGCCAGCACAGAGGGAGTGGTTGATGAGACTCCAAGGCAGGGGAGGAGAGGACCCCGAGCTATGAAGAAGCAGTGAGGAGGAGTGTCACGTGCTTCTGCAGAGGTGGTGAAGTGCCACAGTTATTCGAGGAAACTTTATGGTGCAGCAGCCAGGAGAGCTGTGGATGATCCTAATAGGAGTACGGAAGCACCATAGTTGTTCAAGGAATCTTCATGGTAGCAGCCTGGAGGAGCTGCAGAGGATCCTGGTGTTTAAGCCCTGAGGAACCTGAAGTTGTCAGGGTAGTGAAATAGTTCTAACTGATCACTTGTATGGAGGTGAGAGTGTTTGTCATTAGCGTGAACGACGCAGTGAGAGGTGAGTGATCGTTTGCCATTTATGTGCCAAGAAGTGTATATTGAAGTTTAGAGTTACCGACGTAGGCAGGAGTACCTACAGATATATATGTATTCTAAGACTGATAGAATGGTCGATTGATTCGTGTGGCACGGATCATTTATACTGATATATACATATGTATGTTATTGCATTCAAATGCTGATTTGCCTTATATGTGTTTATAGGTATATATATATGTATACATTCTCTTGATGGTAGTGTAACATTATATTGTGAGACTTAATCTACTTGAGGAGGTTGATAATATTAGGTAATACCAAGAGATAGGATACCACTTAGCAAGCTGAGGATAGAGTTCTGATGGTGTTGGAGTGCAACCTGATTATAATAGTACAGAGTATAGGATTCATCATTATTATATGTATGCGTGTATTGTATATGTACTTCGTCCAGTAAATGTATCCAAATTTGCTGGTGTTTGCACTTGTCCCAGTGAGGCTTCCCAGGAAATAGTAAAGAAGGAGAGAGAGAGCAAGAAACAGGAACCACTGCTGTGGACAGGGTAAGACAGAAGTCTAGTAAGACAAAGGGGATTGAGGAGGTCATATTCCATAAGGAGAGAGTGGGGAGTCACAGCGGCTCGAGTGGGTGTGTGCACGTGACAACAAGGCTGCGTGTTGGAGCCGCATCCCCTAAACGTGTGACGTTGAGCCCCTCTCCAAGAGCCAGAAGTGCCTAGTGTGATCTCCTAGTGAAATATGAGCATTTGTCGAGTTGTGGTTTGGGTGGTCCGTCAGCAGTAACACCACCAAATCCACCACCGCAACAGCTGTCACCAGTGTTCTTGGTGTGTCACCAGCTCTAGTGGGCTGTCATCAGGGTTCTTGGTGTGTCACCAGCTCTAGAGGACTGGCACCAGTGTTCTTGGTGTGTCACCAGCTCTAGTGGACTGTCAACAGTGTTCTTGGTGTGTCACCAGCTCCAGTGGGCTGTCATCAGTGTTCTTGGTGTGTCACCAGCTCTAGTGGACTGTCCCCAGTGTTCTTGGTGTGTCACCAGCTCTAGTGGACTCTCACCAGCTCTAGTGGACTGTCACCAGTGTTCTTGGAGTGTCGCCAGCTCTAGTGGACTGTCACCAGCTCTAGTGGGCTGTCACCAGTGTTCTTGGAGTGTCACCAGCTCTATTAGTCTGTCACCAGTGTTCTTGGTGTGTCACCAGCTCTAGTGTACTGTCAGCAGCTCTAGCGGGCTGTCACCAGTGTTCTTGGAGTGTCACCAGCTCTAGTGGTCTGTCACCCGTGTTCTTGGAGTGTCAGCAACTCTAGTGGACTGTCACCAGTATTCTTGGTGTGTCACCAGATCTAGTGGACTGTCACCAGCACTAGTGGACTGTCACCAGTGTTCTTGGTGTGTCACCAGCTCTAGTGGACTGTCACCAGTGTCCTTGGTGTGTCACCAGCTCTAGTGGGCTGTCGCCAGTGTTCTTGGTGTGTCACCAGCTCTAGTGGTCTGTCGCCAGTGTTCTTGGTGTGTCACAAGCTCTAGTGGACTGTCACCAGTGTTCTTGGTGTGTCACCTGCTCTCGTGGACTGTCACCAGTGTTCTTGGTGTATCACAAGCTCTAGTGGACTGTCACCAGTGTTCTTGGAGTGTCACCAGCTCTAGTGGGCTGTCACTAGTGTTCTTAGTGTGTCACCAGCTCTAGAGGACGGTCACCAGTGTTCTTGGTGTGTCACCAGCTCTAGTGGACTGTCACCAGTGTTCTTGGTGTGTCACCAGCTCTAGTGGACACTCACCAGCTCTAGTGGACTGTCACCAGTGTTCTTGGAGTGTCGCCAGCTCTAGTGGACTGTCATTAGTGTTCTTGATGTGTCACCAGGTCTAGTGGACTGTCACCAGTGTTCTTGGTGTGTCACCAGTGTTATTGGTGTGTCACCAGCTCTAGTGGACTGTCATCAGTGTTCTTGGTGTGTCACCAGCTCTAGTGAACTGTCACCAGTGTTCTTGGTGTGTCACCAGCTCTAGTGGGCTGTCACCAGATCTAGTGGGCTGTCACCAGCTCTAGTGGACTGTCAACAGTGTTCTTGGAGTGTCACCAGTTCTAGTGGACTGTCACCAGATCTAGTGGACTGTCACCAGAGTTCTTGGTGTGTCACCAGCTCTAGTGGACTGTCACCAGTGTTCTTGGTGTGTCACCATCTCTAGTGGACTGTCACCCGCTGTAGTGGACTGTCACCAGTGTTCATGGTGTGTCACCAGTTCTAGTGGACTGTCACCAGTGTTCTTGGAGTGTCACCAGCTCAAGTGGCCTGTCACCAGTGTTCTTGGTGTGTCACCAGCTCTAGTGGACTGTCACCAGTGTTCTTGGTGTATCACCAGCTCTAGTGGACTGACACCAGTTTTCTTGGTGTGTCACCAGCTCTAGTGGACTGTCACCAGTGTTCTTGGTGTGTCACCAGCTCTAGTGGACTGTCACCAGTGTTCTTGGTGTGTCACCAGCTCTAGTGGACTGTCACCAGTGTTCTTGGTTTATCACCAGCTCTAGTGGACTGTCACCAGCTTTAGTGGACTGTCGACAGTGTTCATGGTATGTAACCACATCTAGTGGACTGTCACCAGTGTTCTTAAAGTGTCACCAGCTCTAGTGGGCTGTCACCAGTGTTCTTGGTGTGTCACCAGCTCTAGTGGACTGTCACCAGCTCTAGAGGTCTGTCACCAGCTCCAAAGTGCTGTCACCAGTGTTCTTGGTGTGTCACCAGCTCTAGTGGACTGTCGCCAGTGTTCTTGGTGTGTCACCAGCTCTAGTGGACTGTCACCAGTGTTCTTGGTGTGTCACCAGCTCTAGTGGACTGTCACCAGCTCTAGTGGACTGTCACCAGTGTTCTTGGTGTGTCACCAGCTCTAGTGGACTGTCACCAGTGTTCTTGAAGTGTCACCAGCTCTAGTGGACTGTCACCAGCTCTAGTGGCCGTCACCAGTGTTCTTGGAGTGTCACCAGCTCTAGTAGTCTGTCACCAGTGTTCTTGGTGTGTCACCAGTGTTCTTGGTGTGTCACCAGCTCTAGTGGACTGCCAGCAGCTCGAGTGGGCTGTCACCAGTGTTCTTGGAGTGTCTCCAGCTCTAGTGGTCTGTCACCCGTGTTCTTGGAGTGTCAACAACTCTAGTGGACTGTCACCAGAATTCTTGGTGTGTCACCAGATCTAGTGGACTGTCACCAGCTCTAGTGGACTGTCACCAGTGTTCTTGGTGTGTCACCAGCTCTAGTGGACTGTCACCAGTGTCCTTGGTGTGTCACCAGCTCTAGTGGACTGTCACCAGTGTTCTTGGTGCGTCACCAGCTCTAGTGGGCTGTCGCCAGTGTTCTTGGTGTGTCACCAGCTCTAGTGGACTGTCAAAAGTGTTCTTGGTGTGTCACCAGCTCTAGTGGGATGTCACCAGTGTTCTTGGTGTGTCACCAGCTCTAGTGGTCTGTCGCCAGTGTTCTTGGTGTGTCAGAAGCTCTAGTGGACTGTCACCAGTGTTCTTGGTGTGTCACCTGCTCTCGTGGAATGTCACCAGTGGTCTTGGTGTATCACAAGCTCTAGTGGACTGTCACCAGTGTTCTTGGAGTGTCACCAGCTCTAGTGGGCTGTCACTAGTGTTCTTAGTGTGTCACCAGCTCTAGAGGACTGTCACCAGTGTTCTTGGTGTGTCACCAGCTCTAGTGGACTGTCACCAGTGTTCTTGGGTGTCCACCAGCTCTAGTGGACACTCACCAGCTCTAGTGGACTGTCACCAGTGTCTTGGAGTGTCGCCAGCTCTAGTGGACTGTCATTAGTGTTCATGGTGTGTCACCAGCTCTAGTGGACTGTCACTAGTGTTCTTGGTGTGTCACCAGCTCCAGTGGGCTGTCACCAGTGTTCTGGTGTGTCACCAGCTCTAGTGGGACTGTCCCCAGTGTTCTTGGTGTGTCACCAGCTTAGTGGACTCTCACCAGCTGTAGTGAACTGTCACCAGTGTTCTTGGAGTGTCGCCAGCTATAGTGGACTGTCACTAGTGTTCTGGTGTGTCACCAGCTCCAGTGGGCTGTCACCAGTGCTTGGTGTGTCACCAGCTCTAGTGGACTGTCCCAGTGTTCTTGGTGTGTCACCAGCTCTAGTGGACTCTCACCAGCTGTAGTGAACTGTCACCAGTGTTCTTGGAGTGTCGCCAGCTCTAGTGGACTGTCACCAGCTCTAGTGGGCTGTCACCAGTGTTCTTGGAGTGTCACCAGCTCTAGTAGTCTGTCACCAGTGTTCTTGGTGTGTCACCAGCTCTAGTGGACTGTCAGCAGCTCTAGTGGGCTGTCACCAGTGTTCTTGGAGTGTCACCAGCTCTAGTGGTCTGTCACCCGTGTTCTTGGAGTGTCAGCAACTCTAGTGGACTGTCACCAGTATCTTGGTGTGTCACCAGATCTAGTGGACTGTCACAGCTCTAGTGGACTGTCACCAGTGTTCTTGGGTGTCACCAGCTCTAGTGGACTGTCACCAGTGTCCTTGGTGTGTCACCAGCTCTAGTGGACTGTCACCAGTGTTCTTGGTGTGTCACCAGCTCTAGTGGGCTGTCGCCAGTGTTCTTGGTGTGTCACCAGCTCTAGTGGACTGTCACCAGTGTTCTTGGTGTGTCACCAGCTCTAGTGGGCTGTCACCAGTGTTCTTGGTGTGTCACCAGCTCTAGAGGTCTGTCGCCAGTGTTCTTGGTGTGTCACAAGCTCTAGTGGACTGTCACAGTGTTCTTGGTGTGTCACCTGCTCTCGTGACGTCACCAGTGTTCTTGGTGTATCAAAGCTCTAGTGGACTGTCACCAGTGTTCTTGGAGTGTCACCAGCTCTAGTGGGCTGGTCACTAGTGTTCTTAGTGTGTCACCAGTTCTAGAGGACTGTCACCAGTGTTCTTGGGTGTCACCAGATCTAGTGGACAATCACCAGTGTCTTGGTGTGTCACCAGCTCTAGTGGACTGTCACCAGTGTCCTTGGTGTGTCACTAGCTGTAGTGGACTGTCACCAGTGTTCTTGGTGTGTCACCAGCTCTAGTGGCTGTCGCCAGTGTTCTTGGTGTGTCACCAGCTCTAGTGGACTGTCACCAGTGTTCTTGGTGTGTCACCAGCTCTAGTGGGCTGTCACCAGTGTTCTTGGTGTGTCACCAGCCTAGAGGTCTGTCGCCAGTGTTCTTGGTGGTCACAAGCTCTAGTGGACTGTCAGCAGTGTTCTTGGTGTGTCACCTGCTCTCGTGGACGTCACCAGTGTTCTTGGTGTATCACAAGCTCTAGTGGACTGTCACCAGTGTTCTGGAGTGTCACCAGCTCTAGTGGGCTGTCACTAGTGTTCTTAGTGTGTCACCAGTTCTAGAGGACTGTCACCAGTGTTCTTGGTGTGTCACCAGATCTAGTGGACAATCACCAGTGTTCTTGGTATGTCACCGCTCTAGTGGACACTCACCAGCTCTAGTGGACTGTCACCAGTGTTCTTGAGTGTCGCCAGCTCTAGTGGACTGTCATTAGTGTTCATGGTGTGTCTCCAGCTCTAGGGACTGTCACTAGTGTTCTTGGTGTGTCACCAGCTCCAGTGGGCTGTCACCAGTGTTCTTGTGTGTCACCAGCTCTATGGACTGTCCCCAGTGTTCTTGGTGTGTCACCAGCTCTAGTGGACTCTCACCAGCTGTAGTGAACTGTCACCAGTGTTCTTGGAGTGTCGCCAGCTCTAGTGGACTGTCACCAGCTCTAGTGGGCTGTCACCAGTGTTCTTGGAGTGTCACCAGCTCTAGTAGTCTGTCACCAGTGTTCTTGGTGTGTCCCAGCTCTAGTGGACTGTCAGCAGCTCTAGTGGGCTGTCACCAGTGTTCTTGGAGTGTCACCAGCTCTAGTGGTCTGTCACCCGTGTTCTTGAGTGTCAGCAACTCTAGTGGACTGTCACCATATTCTTGGTGTGTCACCAGATCTAGTGGACTGTCACCAGCTCTAGTGGACTGTCACCAGTGTTCTTGGTGTGTCACCAGCTCTAGTGGACTGTCGCCAGTGTCCTTGGTGTGTCACCAGCTGTAATGGACTGTCACCAGTGTTCTTGGTGTGTCACCAGCTCTAGTGGGCTGTCGCCAGTGTTCTTGGTGTGTCACCAGCTCTAGTGGACTGTCACCAGTGTTTCTTGGTGTGTCACCAGCTCTAGTGGGCTGTCACCAGTGTTCTTGGTGTGTCACCAGCTCTAGAGGTCTGTCGTCAGTGTTCTTGGTGTGTCACAAGCTCTAGTGGACTGTCAGCAGTGTTCTTGGTGTGTCACCTGCTCTCGTGGACGTCACCAGTGTTCTTGGTGTATCACAAGCTCTAGTGGACTGTCACCAGTGTTCTTGGAGTGTCACCAGCTCTAGTGGGCTGTCACTAGTGTTCTTAGGTGTCACCAGCTCTAGAGGACTGTCACCAGTGTTCTTGTGTGTCACCAGATCTAGTGGACTGTCACCAGTGTTCTTGGTATGTCACAGCTCTAGTGGACACTCACCAGCTCTAGTGGACTGTCACCAGTGTTCTTGGAGTGTCGCCAGCTCTAGTGGATGTCATTAGTGTTCTTGGTGTGTCACCAGCTCTAGTGGACTGTCACCAGTGTTCTTGGTGTGTCACCAGCGTTCTTGGTGTGTCACCAGCTCTATGGACTGTCACCAGCTCTAGTGGACTGTCACCAGTGTTCTTGGTGTGTCACCAGCTCTAGTGGGCTGTCACCAGCTGTAGTGGCCTGTCACAAGCTCTAGTGGACTGTCACCAGTGTTCTTGGTGTGTCACCATCTTAGTGGACTGTCAACAGTGTTCTTGGTGTGTCACCAGCTCTCGTGGACTGTCACCAGTGTTCTTGGTGTGTCACCAGATCTAGGGGACTGTCACCAGCACTAGTGGACTGTCACCAGTGTTCTTGGGTGTCACCAGCTCTAGTGGCTGTCACCAGTGTCCTTGGTGTGTCACCAGCTCTAGTGGGGCTGTCGCCAGTGTTCTTGGTGTGTCACCAGCTCTAGTGGGACTGTCACCAGTGTTCTTGGTGTGTCACCAGCTCTAGTGGTCTGTCGCCAGTGTTCTTGGTG
>WNGS01005343.1:80468-97654 GCA_020271785.1 Procambarus virginalis | reverse complement strand
AGCCTCGTCACGGCCCCTGTGGGTTTGTTCATTTGATACATCACGCTATTGTGATGCCTGTGTTGGTAGTAGCGTGTTCGTTTTGTTTTTAATGATAGCTCCCCGTCCTGTGTGGTGTGTGTGTAGCTCACCTTTTGGTACTCACCTATTTGGTGAGTACCAAATACGTAGAGTTTACACAAACACACACACACACACACACAGGGAG
This sequence comes from Procambarus virginalis, assembly GCA_020271785.1. NCBI lineage: Eukaryota > Metazoa > Arthropoda > Malacostraca > Decapoda > Cambaridae > Procambarus > Procambarus virginalis. The sequence continues at coordinate 97,446 of WNGS01005343.1, read as the reverse complement.
GAGGAGCTGTGTGTGTGTTGTAAATATACAGTCATACGAACCCTGTTTTACCCGTGTTTCAAAATCTCAATAAACAAAGACAACATGCCAAACAGCACCAAGCCGCATGGTAGACGCGAAATTGAACATATGTGGGAGAGAACAGTATTCTCGAAGAGCCGAGAAATATGCGAAAATGTAGTATTTTGGCCTGTGGGATAGGCCCTTTAGGGAGCCAATATGGCGCTGGCAAGTCTGTTCTCCCGCCAAAACTGTGTGACGTCAGTGGCGCCAGATTGGTCACCGTCAGCGACATGGCACTGGGAGCCAATGAAAACCAACTTTGGGAGAAGTGACGTCACATAGGCATAGGGGGTCCGCCCGTGTTGGCGCCAGGCGACATCAGTCTTTCACGACACGTCCGAGAGGTAGGACGCGCGATCGGTCATCCTGTCAGAGTGACGGATTTACCGAACTCCGGTGGATTTAAGCGTCTCCAGTTGTTGGCACGCACGCTGTGAGGTCTTCCTGCAACCCAGAAGTGGCTCAGATAAGGAATTGACAGAATATTGAGCAACAAGTGCTCAGGGGACAGGTGTGTTGCAAGAAGTGGGCCGGGCATCGACGTGTGTCGTCGTTGGCAGTTCACCAGTATAAGAGACAGCTTAGTGGCCGGGCCACCCACCGTGAGTGAACCAGGTTGACAACCTTGTCAACCAGGTTGAACGTGTGATCGACGATCCTGTCAAGTTTGACAGTAACCCCACCTTCGTGGAACCCTACGAGTCAACAGTTGGATGCAAGCACGTCGAGAAGTCTTCCCAAATACCTAGCGATATATCTAGACGACGAGGGAATTGACAGTGTTGTGAGCTTCAAGTGCTCTGAAGTCGAGTGCTGTGCGTGTGTCGTCCGGGACGGCTGATAACTTCAGTGACTTCGTAGTGGTGAGAGGCAGTTCCTCTGGGAGTACAGTGACAAGGACTAATTGGGAAACGTACGACGACCGCCGAGACGTAGGCTGGCTGCCGTAGTTGGGAGGAAAGTTGATGGCCAGGAGACCGACTTCGACCCGGCGACGTACTGTAGGGAAAGCACGGACCTGCTGTGTACAGAAGCGGCGAGACGCGACATCCTAAGGCGTGGGGCTTGTGTTTCTGGATGAACGAGGCGAGAGCCTGGACCAGGAGCTACAACCCAACTGTCATCCTAGGATAGGTGAAGTAGGTGTTTACAGTTCCCTCCCATTCCCCCTTTAGTTAGCTATATATATATTCTTGTCAGAATATTTTATATGTCGTGAGCAAGTCTCACTTGAGTTTAAGTCACAGAGAGCACAGTATGTGGTGAGGCTACCCAGAGCGCTCACAGTATCAGTTTACATATATATCTATGTGTGGGTGTGTGCAAGCACCAAGATTCATCAGAGAATTAACTGTGACTATTATTAATCTCCAGTGAGTATTATTATTATATATATATTGGTAGCAAACCAGATATTGGTGTATTGATCTCTTTAATCTATTGATATAAGTGCCCGTGTGTTGATCTCTATAATCTATCAATATAAATGCCTGTGTGTTGATCTCTATGATCTATTGATATATATGCCTGAAGTTTGATTATTGATTTATATATGACATGACTGTGTACTGGATAATATCATATACGTGAAGTGTTTGCCAGTGATATCTCTTTAAGAGTAAGTATAAATATAAAGAAAAGTTCAGTGATCAAGTGAGTGCATTCACAGTAAATATTATTAAGAATAGAGTAATCTTTTGGTACGGTGAAAAGTCACTGTGAGAGTATTGTGAATAAGATGTTGATCGTGAGGCCAGTGAAATCATAAGTAAACCATGTGAACGTTGAATAGTGTTTTGGAAAAAGTTAAATAAACGGGGATCGTGACAATTAGAAAACAAGTACTAGTCTGTTCCCACGATCGCGAGGGTCCCGGTCAGCTGAGTCTGACAGGTGACGCGTGGCGCGGCCGATGTTACCATATCGGTGCGCTCTAGAATATTATGCTATGAATGGAACAATTGTCATATATTAATTCTGATATATTGATGCATATATATTTCTCGTTGTCTTTTAAGTAAAATACCAAAACTCTTTGGTGTTTGATATCATCCCCTCCATTTATCTTGTGACCGTGTAATGATATAAAGTAGAGTGACCTGCCTGATACCACATTATTGGAATTTGCTCTTGCCACAATTACACCTGACCACTGCAGTGTTACTGGACACAAGAAAACCAGTTGGCGACCTTGAAGGCTGTATAAGAGTTCGGTGTCGGGGTGGGCCACGGATTGAGGGAACGATCTGTGCTCTCACTCATCTTATAATCTAAAGGCCGGTTGTGAGATCGACTGGGATACTCTCCGAGGCCAGCAGTGGAGCCGAGAGGATTGAGGGAAGACCCGCCGAACGACGGTGAGTAAGGGTTATTGTTGGAGCAACCACCTGGGAAGGAGATCCAGGCTATTGTTGCTTTAACCCTTGTATTACGAGAACACCGTGAAACCCCGACAATATATATATACATATATATATATATATATATATATATATATATATATATATATATATTATATATATATATATATATATATATATATGTCGTACCTAGTAGCCAGAACGCACTTCTCAGCCTACTATGCAAGGCCCGATTTGCCTAATAGGCCAAGTTTTCATGAATTAATTGTTTTTCGACTACCTAACCTACCTAACCTAACCTAACCTAACTTTTTCGGCTACCTAACCTAATCTAACCTATAAAGATAGGTTAGGTTAGGTTAGGTAGGGTTGGTTAGGTTTGGTCATATATCTACGTTAATTTTAACTCCAATAAAAAAAATTGACCTGATACATAAGGAAATGGGTAGCTTTATCATTTCATAAGAAAACAAATAGAGAAAATATATTATTTCAGGAAAACTTGGCTTATTAGGCAAATTTGGCCTTGCATAGTAGGCCAAAAAGTGAGTTCTGGCTACTAGGTACGACATATATATATATATATATATATATATGTATATATATATATATATATATATATATATATAATATATATATATATATATATATATATATATATAATATATATATATATATATATATATATATATATATATATATATATATATATATATATATGCAGAATAACCACATGTGAAAAATAGAAAATGCTTAACGCGTTTTCGGCTAATTCGCCTTAAGGGGGCGTTTGAATCCCATATTAAAATTTGTTCAATGTCAACCAATATAATTTGACTAGTTGTATATGAAAAGGGCTGAAATTGTCCCAAGTTTCAGTACTGCAGCGTAAATAGAAAGAGAGTTTTTTTTTTTTCAACGTTTTTTACACATTTTCAATTCGACACTTCTTCACACACGTTTCAGATATAATTATTCTGTGACCCTTTTCTGACACATTGGTATATAATAAAGGATTGCAAGTAAAAGAATTTCCAAAACATCTTTAGTTTTCCTAATACAAATGTTCAAAGTTCCCCCCCAAAAATTATGCAAATATGGCATGTTTATTGCTATTATAAAATCAATAAATGAACTTAGAGAAACATGAATACTTGCACATGTAGAGAGATGCCATACATTATATACTGTGTAAGTTTCATGTAAATTGAATAAAAAATGAAAAAGTTTTGTAAACGTTTGTGTCAATTGAAAAAAAACAGAAATTAATAAAGTCTAAGGTTCTAAAATCTGTGGCTGAGGTTGACATCAACCAATTTTCTCCAAAATAGGCATCCTTACAGATAGGCTTACGTACAGTAAGGTCTGTAAGTTTGATGCAAATCGCCCCAAAAAAAATGAAAAAAAAAATTGAAAAAAAAAAAAATCCTTTTTTTTTTCTCTTAATTTTTTTCCAATTAAACTAATTATAATATTTGTTAAATATATGCTATTGTGATAGCAAAGAGTCATAGCTATGATTTCAGTTGACACTTTTGATTCATAATCAATTTTGACCATTTTGGCATAATTTTCACAACTACTTCAATATTTTTTTCTCCCTTCCTATTTATGCTACGATGCTGAAACTTGGACCAGATGAAACACTTTTCATATAGAACTTGTCAAAAAAGTTTGATTGAAATCGAACGAGTTTTCATTTTTTGCATTTTTGGAGCCAAACTGGATTGGAATGCCCCCCTTCATCAGAGCAAAGTAGAATCAATTGATTCTACTTTGCTCTGATGGGGGCGAATTAGCCGAAAACGCGTTAAGCATTTTCTATTTTTCACATGTGGTTATTCTGCATACTTGGATCAGTGTTTTGTGATCATTATTGCATATATATATATATATATATATATATATATATATATATATATATATATATATATATATATATATATATGTCGTACCTAGTAGCCAGAATGCACTTCTCAGCCTACTGTGCAAGGTCCGATTTGCCTAATAAGCCAAGTTTTCATGAATTAATGTTTTTTCGACTACCTAACCTACCTAACCTAACCTAACCTAACTTTTTCGACTACCTAACGTAACCTAACCTATAAACATAGGTTAGGTTAGGATAGGTAGGGTTGGTTAGGTTCGGTCATATATCTAAGGTAATTTTAACTCCAATAAAATAAAATTGACCTCATACATAATGAAATGGGTAGCTTTATCATTTCATAAGAAAAAAATTAGAAAAATTATATTAATTCAGGAAAACTTGGCTTATTAGGCAAATCGGGCATTGCATAATAGGCTGAGAAGTGCGTTCTGGCTACTAGGTACGACATATATATATATATATATATATATATATATATATATATATATATATATATATATATATATATATATATATATATTAGTATATTTTGGTAGCAGTCTTTCTTGTAAACATATATTATTAAATATGACTGAAAAAGTAAGATTAATAATTCTAACACAAATTTTCTCAATTGTTCTTATGTTTCTTTTCACTGTCGATGGTAATTGAAAAATCAATTCTCCAAAATTCATTTTTATTTCTAGTCTGACGCGACACTTGAACGTGTTTCGTAATAACTTATTACATTTTCAAAGCCTTTAGTTTACACATACACACACAACTATAACCTGCAAACACTAAACAGAGTTCTACTATGCTATAATTTAAACGGGTTTTCATCTTATATACCTGCATTTGAGTGAGCTGATATGCTACAACAGTTTTGGATGAGGTGAAAACAAACTTTCAACACTAGACAGAACACGAAATATTGGGTAATATTGGGTAAATTAAAGGGAAGAATGGAAGTAAATGCAAAGGGCCTATTGGCCCATATTTCTTGATGCTTCTATATTGGTGCGAAGTCTTGAAGTGGGTAGAATATAGTTGTGCATTAATTGGCTGTTGATTGCTGGTGTTGACTTCTTGATGTGTAGTGCCTCGCAGATGTCAAGCCTCCTGCTTGACATCCTGATTATATGGCTCCTGATTATATGTTCCTTAAGCAACAAGGCTCCATTAAGGAACATATAATCTCTTCCCACAACCAGACCAGCACCAGAGAAATCTTAACAAACAACACAGAATATGTTGTAGCATATCACCTCACCCAAATGCAGTTATATAAGATGAATAGCCGTTTAAATTATAGCATAGTAGAACTCTGTTTAGTGTTTGCAGGTTATAGTTGTGTGTGTGTAAACTAAAGTCTTTGAAAATGTAATATGTTATTACGAAACGCGTTCAAGTGTCACGTCAGACTAGAAATAAAATATAAATTTTGAGTGCTGCTGAATGTTCACTATTACATCAAATGCTGATAATGAAGGGCTAGCCAGGAGAATTTTTAATAGTGAAATTCAAGTATAACTCAAAATTCTTAGCAACTTGTTGCTAGGTAGGTGCATTTAACTACAGAATGAGGAAGAGTGCAACTTAGCCAGAATAATTTAGAGTATATTCAATTTACTTGCCAACTAATGAACAAATACCCAAGTTACATAAGCGATACCTATTCAAGTCCTATGAAACTTGGACTTAAAGCCACCATGGCTGCTCCTGAAAAATTAAGGAGAACCTATATTGGCCTTGAAGACCATTTAACCAGACTAATCAATAAGTCTAAAGCTTTATCTAAAGCAACTCCCATTGATTACCATCAATTAGAAGTATCATTGAGAGTAGCTGATCTCAAATTTGATCAAGTCAGATCTACAATCAGGTCTTATCTTGACATACTAAATGTAGCAGAAACTGATCCTGATGAAATAGATCAAACTCTAGCTGAGACGTCCCAATATGAAGATGACACTCAAGATAAGCTAAATGTACTATGTAATATAGTAATTCAACATAAATTCAATGCAAATAATACCATGTCTCAATCCAGTGTACAACTACCTGAGGTTCGTTTACCTACTTTAGCCTTACCTACATTTGCAGGACAGGATGAAGAAAACTAGTACACATTTTGGACTTCATTTGAAGTTCATATACATGCAAAACCTTCTCTTCATAAGGTTTCTAAATTCTCTTACCTAAAGAGTCTTCTCAAAGGGGAGGCTAAAAAGGTCATAAATAACCTAGCTCTCACTGAGAGCAATTATGAAGAAGCTATAAAACTATTAAAGTTGAACTATTGCAACAAAGAGTTAAGTATAGCTAATCTATATTATCAGTTAATGGATCTGAATGCACCAAGTAACCAACCAGACTCACTTCGAAGCTTCAGGCTAGAAGTAGAGTCTCTAGTGAAGGCCTTAGGTACTAAAGTTGATGTACCAGCCTCCGAATTGTCAATTAAGTTAATTTGATAGAGGAAATTACCTCGAAACATTTTAGAAAAAAAATCTGCTCACTCTACAAAACCGAGTTTCTCACTCTCGAGCAAATATTCGAGGGGTTAAGAATCACGATCAACAGGTTGAAAACTCATGATAAGATTAAACCTGAGCCTAAGCAACCTAATACTGACAATTCAGTTAAACCAAAATCGACTTTGAATAAGTCTAGTAAATTCAAGCCTAGGACTGCTCCGTCCACTGGAAAGAGGAGTGGTAGCATAGGTATTTATTCAGTATCTCCCTCTGAGACAGAAGTTGATGTGTCTGCCAAGAAGACAAACTCAGCAAGAGAGAGAAAGTGTCTGTTCTATGAACAACAGTATGTCACTTATAAATGTAATGTTTATCCTAACTTTAATACCAGAATCAAACGCCTACTAGAATTACATAGATGCACGAAGTGCATGGGTTCTCATGACCCCATTAAATGTGTAGTCCATCTACGGTTGTGCAGTAGATGCAGCAAAGGCATGCATCACTATGCCTTATGTAGAAAGACATCATCACAATCTACAACAACTCAGGAGGAGTCTATGAATTATATCACAGTTCAATACTGCAAAGTACACCAAGAAATTAATGTACTTGCAACTGGGTCAGGCAATAATACTACTCTGCCTACAGCTCAGTTTAAACTCATAAATAGGAAGTCTAGATTGAATACTAGAGGTCTTTTCGATCAAGGATCACAGAAGACCTTCATCACACAACAATTAGTTGAGCAGTTGAAATTAAAACCTGCCAAACATGTGAAATTAAATATCTCTGGGTTCTTGACTAACAGTGGACCTCGTGAATACCAAGTAGTCAAGGTGTTTGTAAAAACTTGGATCTTCCACTAATTCAATACAATCAGTAGTAGTGGATAATCTTCCTTCAGACTTGCAGGTCACAGGACTAGCTCGCACTGCGAAATATCTCAGATGTAGCCGGATGAGGCTGGCGGATCACAAAATAAATTCTGATCGCCTCACAGACTTTGGTATCCGAATAGGTGCTGACTATTATTACAGATTTATAACAGGATGCACCCGACAACTAGGAATGAATTTGTTGTCATCTGCTGAAGGCAAATTACTAACAGGATGGGTTATTTTCCAGCAAAAATCTGTGTCAATCAACAAACAACCAAACAATTCAATAGTGGCGTAACTAGGCTCGGAACAGTCACCCCTACATTTCAGAGAAATATCTGAAGATAATGAGTCTGATCCACCTGCATTTAAATTGTGGGATCTAGACACTTTAGGCATTGTCCCTGATAAACCAAGCCCTGATGATACGTGGACTTAATAGCAATATCTGGACACAGTTGTCTATAGAGACAAACAATACTGGGTGAGACTGCCATGGAAGTTAAACCATCCACAACTTCTAATTAATTATTTCATGTCAGCCTCCCAATTAAAGTCTCAATTAATACGACTACAGAAACAGCATGATAAATTGAACTTGTATCACCAATTAATTCAACAACAACTCGACAGTAAATTCATTGAAGTTGTCGATATTGATGAACGAAAATCAGGTCACTATCTACCCCATCACGCTGTAATGAAAGATTCAGTGACGACACCAATACGTATCGTTTTTAACTGTAGTGCCAAAGTGAAGGCAAACAGCGTGTCCTTGAAAGACTGTTTCCAAACGGGACCTAGCCTAACACAAATGCTATACGATGTATTATTACGATTCCGTACTGGTATTTTTGCTTATACTGCTGATATCAGTAAAGCTTTCCTTAGAGTTGGCTTATAAGAAGAAGTTCGTGATTTTACCAAATTTCTCTGGATTAAGGATCCACTGGATCCTGACAGTGATGTCATTATCTACAGGTTTGCCTCTGTGCTATTCGGAGTGACCTCTTCACCGTTTCTACTTCAAGCAACGTTAGTTACACATTTGAAGAATTCAAATAGCCCTTATAAAGCAGAAATTAGCGACAACTTGTAAGTAGACAACTTTCAGGAAACCACTAATGACAAATTTAAATTAGTAGAAATCTACCATGAGGCTAATCGTGAGTTGCTAGGAGCCAGTATGCCACTAGAATCATGGGCCTCAAACAATAAACAATCAAACCAGATGGTCGAGAAAAAGTTTCTGGTTATCGGGACCTAATCAATTAAAGGTTCTGGGCGTGGAATGGAACACAGTTACCGACGAGATGAATGTCAAGTCAGTACAAACAAATAATTCAACCCTTATCATGAGAAAATTAGTCTCGTATGTCAGTCAACCATTTGACCCTTTGGGCTTACTTAGTCCTATTTTAATAAGGGGCAAACTCCTCATGCAGGAATGCTGGAAGAAAAAATATAGGATTGGATGATCCGTTGCCAATTGAGTTACAAGATAAATGACAAACACTCACAATGGATTTCAATCAATTAGGTGGTTTGAAATTTCCCCATAATGCTTCAGGACAAAACTTACCCACAAATTTGCACGTCTTTTGCGATGCCTTTGGTAAAGCGTACGGCGCTGCAGCCTACTTACTCAATAATGCACAATCATTTTTATTCACATCAAAAGCAAGAGTTGCTCCAATCAAGAAGAGAACTTTACCTCAAATGGAGTTGACTGCATTGCTGGTGGGAGTAAGATTGGCTCATTGCCTGACCAAGACATTCAATAATATTCACTTTGGTGAGATCGTGGTGTGGTCAGATAATGAGGCAGTCTTACAATGGATAAGAAACAATAATAATAAAACTCCCTACGTCAGCTATCGTGTAAGGGAAATCCATGAATTATCTGCAGGATTTAAACTCAGACAAGATCCTACCAAGGGCAATCCGGCAGATTACCTTTCGAGAGGTTTATCATTAAAACAGCTGATCAAGTCTCCGATGTGGTTTAATGGACCTTCATGGCTTGTTAGAGGTCAGTGGCCTAAACAGAAACCACAAGTCATAGTGACCAATATCACTACTCCCATGACAGACCCAGAACCTCATCAGACCTTAGCTATTAACCCTCACAATTATTCCAACTTGAGTAAGTTACTATGAGTAACGGCACATGTATTTGATTTTCTTGGTAAGATAGGAATCAGACATAAGTTTCCCAATCCTATCCTCTATTGGATCAAACGTGCACAACAAGAGACATATGGAAGTGAATATGAAAATCTTCCAGATAAATTAACCAAGTCTCTAGGTATCTGGTACGATGCCAACACTCATAATATATTAAGGTGTGGAGGACGTCTGCTTCATGCAGAATTTGATTTGGATACAAAAAATCCAATACTTCTACCACATCACCACATTATCACAAAACTTCTTGTTTTGCACCATCATCAATATGGTACTTTACATGGTGGAGTGTTAGACACTCTCAATGACCTAAGACAGAAATATTGGCTTCCCTAAGGTCGTCAAACTGTCAAATCACTTATTAAGTCCTGTGTAATCTGCAGAAGTACGACGCTCGAGTGTGTGCTTACCCAGGACCTCCACTCCCTAAGGAGAGAGTAGTCCATCTTCGTCCTTTTGAGACCACTGGTGTAGATTACACACGAGCCTTACTTCTCACTGGCACTTCAGATAAGGTATCAGTGACAGCTTATATTTGCCTCTTCACGTGTGCAACCACACGAGGCGTACACTTGGATGTGATTTCTGACATGAGTGCAGAAGCTTTTATTCAAGCCTTTCGTAGATTTGCTGCACGCAGATCCTGCCCCAAACTAATGATATCCGACAATGGATCAAATTTTGTGGCTGGAGAAGCCTGCCTACGAGAGATATGGAATTGCCCAGAAGTGCAGTCTGTAATGCAAAGAAGACAATGCCACTGGAAATTTATACCTCCCAGAGCTCCCTGGCAAGGTGGTTTCTACGAGCGTATGGTAGGGACAGTCAAGAAATGTTTAAGGAAGACCTTGCATCGACAGAAAATTAGTTTCCCTGAATTACAAACACTCGTCGTAGAAATTGAGGCGCGAGTCAACAACCGCCCCTTGAATTACCTATCGGATGACTTCTCTCAGAGAGAACCCCTGAGTCCCCTCACATTTAATCCATGGAAGCCAACTGAGTCCTCTGATACCTTTGGCAGAAGAGGATCCAGTTGACCCTTCGCATGTGACTAGGAGTGATTTAGTGGAAAGTTATCAACATCTTTCGAAGGTAGTTGATAAGTGGAATGAGGTGTGGACTCGAGAGTACCTCACAGCTCTGAGAGAGTACCACTATGGAGCTTCGAGCTCCTATAACAAAATCCAACTCAAACCAGGAGACCTAGTGTTGATTGACAGTGATGGACCTGGGTCAGAGTGGCCTATAGGCAAGATTGTCCCTGTTCACCCAGATCACCAAGGTGTCCTGAGAGTAGTACGAGTTTTGTGCCTTGGCACCACTACCCTAAAAACATTGGAGAAGTTGGTACCTCTCGAATTAGCTGAACGAGAGAACCAACTTTACCTACAGTTTCCGAGGACAACAATTCTGATCCACCGAGCACCTGGCCACTTAGAGCCGCTGTTCAACAATACAAACGGAAATTACAACAATATTATAGCTCTGACTATGAGCAAATAATTTACCATCCAATTTAAGGTAGTCATGATGATACCGTGTTCTGATGTCCAGTGACTAATCAGTTACAAGTCACAGTGACCCTGGACGGTCACCTCACTGTGGATTCTAAGTCTCCTTAATAACTTAAATGATTTAACCATTAATTTGATTTGTGTAGGTTACAGACTACACCATTATTACATTTAGAGAATATATCTGAGTTTACAGGACTTTAAGACTTAGTAACATAACCGTTACATGTCATAATGACACAAGTCAGTGAGTACATTGTAGGCTTTAGTAGTTATTAACTTTAGATAATTTAATAGTTCAATGTTTGTTATTAACTTTAGATGATTTAATAATTCAATCTTTCTCACTTAACATGAGTTCCCTAAGAAGACTTAGAGTCTTATCTGTCTTTGAAAAATTCGGGTCATTCGCTATGTTCATACTAACATATTAACTTTAGAATAACTTCGAAATGGGTACGTCAGCACTCAACATTGAACTGGGACCCGAGTTTTCCTCCCCCCCCCTCGGAGTTATGTTGGAAAGTTCCAACACTAATACATCCATATTGTATTATAATACATCACCATTGTATACTAGGCATAGTATCTATTAATTCTACTAATTGTAGTACTAATGTAAATTAATATTTTAATGTCTGCGCGCCATTTACCAAATTCTTCCCACATCAAGGGACAGTATTGTGTCAGATAATATCCAGCAAGGCATAATTATTATCAACATGCCAGATAATTGAATAATATTCTAAACCATTAATTCCTTAAGTATTCTTAAGTATAAGTCAGTATTCCTTACAAGAATTAATATCTGATAATATAACAACTAGTGATCCAATAACAACGAGTTATCAACTAAAATATCACTATAAAACAGTTTATCTGTTATCTTAAACTGTCATGGAGGAAACAGAAATTCTCTCCATTTCTCATTTAATAAGAACACTGTTCATATTTATTATTATTCAGCGAGGATGTAAGCAATATATAACTCCCTATAATTGCGACCCTATCTCATTAACTTATTAAGTAGAGTAATTACAAGGATAAGAATTTTCCGTTTCTACTAAAAAATGTTGCGCATGCGCGAGAGAGGGGTTGAGGGAGGAGAGCTCGACGCGGTTGGACGACGGCTGAGACAACGTGGCGGCCATAGGGAGGCTTCCTAAGGAGAGGCGAAATTTTCATCAACTACACGATCGGCCCTTGCTATTAATCGTCCCTGGAGTGTGCAATCACTCCTTTAGCGATCCAAGGACAACCAGCAGGTTAAGTGGTCTAGTTTTCGTATAGGAGCTCATTATATATTAACTTTACCCTTAGTCCATCGTTATGTCGTGATCTCTCCCCAAACGACAAGTACGTCCACAGGGAATTTAATTTGTCCTTTCCATTGAATCATAATGATATAACTAAACTTGTTAGACAATTTGTATTCCACATTGGGTTTCCAGCGTGTGTTGGAGCAGCCGTGAGTACAACAATTTCCCTCGCTACGCTAGCGGGTCACATGTTCCAGCAAGTTCCAGATGACGCCATCTCAACACCACGTTTCCGTTCACTGTCACAACTAAGCAGCTGAGATTATTTCAATTTAGTTATTGCTTACTTAGAAACAGTTGAAACCTAATAATAATTTGAAATTATATTTAATTTACGTGAGCTAGGAATTCAAGTATAATTCTATAGCCTCATGAACTTTAGATAGGAACAATTTTCTTATCTAACCATTATTCAATATTCTTGTTACTAATTAAATTATCAAATGTTTATATCATTTATATATCTTAGTAAGAGTTACTAATTTTATTCGAGGAAGAACCAGCCTCAATGAAGCGTATTAGGAGTAACTCAACTTCTGGTATTTACCCCCAATTGTGAAGTTTGGGAAAGTTTAACTGTGGAATAGTAACTTAATCTACAGTCCGTTAATATTCAATAAATAATTCTTAATGATTACATTATCCACAGGCACTGGTATTTCAGTCCTTCTCTATTGCTTATTTCTCTGTTTCCCTTTTCAGTAAAAATAGGGTGGTCCTTCAAATAATTCGAATCAATCAATTACATATCAATATATTGAGAGTTAGCTCTCCTTCACGACAGGGTGCCCTAAGTGGACACCTAGGGGCCTGGCAAGTAGTACGTCTACTGGATGGAAGGTGGGGGTGGTGCTCCTCTAACTGTGGTTGTTGAACTGCTTGTGGAGGCTTCCCATCTCCCCTCTGGGATTGTAGGGTTCAGGGTTGTGGTTCCCTGATTCCTCTCTCTCTTTGTGAGCTCCCTCCTTGTGGCTGCTGCCCTCATTCCCTCGATCCTTGTCATATCTCTCTGCAGGAATACATTTTTAAACTTCATTACATTCCCTAGTTCACTCTTCCTTGCTAACAGGTCCTATTTTGTGTTTTCACTCGTTAATTCAACTTTTATCAGTCGGTCTCTGTCCTTGTTGTACTGTATGAGCCAGAAATTCTTTTCATTATACTGGTAAGCCCTCTTCATCTTTCCACCTTTAAGGATCTCATTAACTTCATTTTCTTCTTGTCTCTCCACTCCGGAGCCAGGTACGTCATGGTGCATAGTGCTCCTGGCTGTCTGAGTTGGAATCTTTTTGGGGTGTAGATGGTACAGTGGTGCAGACACTGAAATGTATATGGTTACAGAGGTGCAGACAGATTGTTAGAGGGGTGCAGACAGTGTAGCATATATGGTTACAGTGGTGCAGATAGTGTAGTGTACATGGTTATATATGCTCTGTAATGCCTATTATTACTGCTACTGCTCTTTTTCATTGTGTCAGCCAGCTAGTGCATCTAGCTTCTTCCTGAGATGAGGCCTCTTCCATGGCAACTTTCCTTACTGCAAACCTAGCTTCAGGGTTCTTTTTAAACAATTCTACAAATTCGAGTTATATTGTAAAATTCCCCTCTATAAGGACATTACCATCTCCCTGAGAAATGGATTGTGTCTGATACTGGGGATGATTCTCTTTCAGGCTTCTTATTTCCTCCTTTGTTGCCTTTTGCTCATCCTGAACGTTGGTTACTGTCTCCCTCATTACTCTCAGTCCTTCACAGAATTCATGCCTTTCATTCGATTGTTTCCCTAATCCAGGTATCCTGTCCCTCCCCTTCCTCTGAGTTTCTTCCTGCCATGATTGTCTCGCTGCTTCTTTTGTCTCCCAGTCATTTTTTTTCCCTATGAGAGAGGGGGGAGAGAGAGGGGGGAAAGAGAAGGGGAGAGAGAAGGGGAGAGAGAGAGAGAGAGAGAGAGAGAGAGAGAGAGAGAGAGAGAGAGAGAGAGAGAGAGAGAGAGAGAGAGAGAGAGAGAGAAGAGAGAGAGAGAAAGTGTGAGTGTATATATGGGTGTGTATTAGTGTGTGTGTGTGTGTGTGTGTGTTGTGTGTGTGTGTGTGTGTGTGTGTGTGTGTGTGTGTGTGTGTGTGTGTGTGTGTGTGTGTGTGTGTTGTGTGTGTGTGTGTGTGTGTGTACTCACCTAGTTGTGTTTGCGGGGGTTGAGCTCTGGCTCTTTGGTCCACCTCTCAACCGTCAATCAACAGGTGTACAGATTCCTGAGCCTATTGGGCTCTATCATATCTACACTTGAAACTGTGTATGGAGTCAGCCTCCACCACATCACTTCCTAATACATTCCATTCGTCAACCACTCTGACACTAAAAAAGTTCTTTCTAATATCTCTGTGGTTCATTTGGGCACTCAGTTTCCACCTGTGTCCCCTTGTGCGTGTGCCCCTTGTGTTAAATAGCCTGTCTCTATCTACCCTATCAATTCCCTTCAGAATCTTAAATGTGGTGATCATGTCCCTTCTAACTCTTCTGTCTTCCAGCGAAGTGAAGTTTAATTCCCGTAGTCTCTCCTCGTAGCTCATACCTCTCAGCTCGGGTACTAGTCTGGTGGCAAACCTTGAACCTTTTCCAGTTTAGTCTAATCCTTGCCTATATATGGATATGTGGTATACAAAGTTCTGAATGATTGTTTACACAAGTTTCTGAATGCCGTTCGTATGTTGGCCAGCCTGGCATATGCCGCTGATGTTATCCTCTTGATATATGCTGCAGGAGACAGGTCTGGCGTGATATCAACCCCCAAGTCATTTTCTTTCTCTGATTCCTGAAGAATTTCCTCTCCCAGATGATACCTTGTATCTGGCCTCCTGCTCCCTACACCTATCTTCATTACATTACATTTGGTTGGGTTAAACTCTAACAACCATTTCTTCGACCATTCCTTCAGCTTGTCTAGGTCTTCTTGAAGCCTCAAACAGTCCTCTTTTGTTTTAATCCTTCTCATAATTTTGGCATCGTCCACAAACATTGAGAGAAATGAATCGATACCCTCCGAAAGATCATTTACATATATCAGAAACAAGATAGGACCGAATACAGAACCCTGTGGGACTCCACTGGTGACTTCACGCCAATCGGAGGTCTCACCCCTCACCGTAACTCTCTGCTTCCTATTGTTTATGTACTCCCTTATCCACTGGAGCACCTTACCAGCTACACCTGCCTGTCTCTCCCGCTTATGTACCAGCCTCTTATGCGGTACCGTGTCAAAGGCTTTCCTACAATCTAAGAAAATGCAGTCCGCCCCTCCTTCTCTTTCTTGCTTAATCTTTGTCATCTGATCGTAGAATTCTATCAAGCCTGTAAGGCAAGATTTACCCTCCCTGAACCCATGTTGGCGATTTGTCACGAAGTCCCTTCTCTCCAGATGTGTTACCAGTTTTTTTCTCACGATCTTCTACATCACCTTGCATGGTATACAAGTCAAGGACACTGGCCTGTAGTTCAGTGCCTCTGGGCCTGTCGCCCTTTTTGTAAATAGGGACCACATTCGCCCTCTTCCATATTTCTGGTAGGTCTCCCGTCTCCAGTGACTTACTATACACTATGGAGAGTGGCAAGCAAAGTGCCTCTGCACACTCTTTCAGTATCCAAGGTGAGATCCCGTCTGACCCAACGGTTTTTCTAACATCCAGATCCAGCAGGTGTCTCTTGACCTCCTCTCTCGTAATTTCGAACTCTTCCAAGGCCGCCTGGTTTACCTCCCTTTCTCCTAGCACAGTGACCTCACCTTGTTCTATTGTGAAGACCTCCTGGAACCTCTTGTTGAGTTCTTCACACACCTCTTTGTCGTTCTCTGTATACCTGTCCTCGCCTGTTCTAAGTTTCAATACCTGTTCTTTCATTGTTGTTTTCCTTCTGATGTGACTGTGGAGTAGCTTTGGTTCGGTCTTGGCTTTGTTTGCTATATCATTTTCAAAACTTTTCTCTGCTTCTCTTCTCACCCTGACGTACTCATTCCTGGTTCTCTGGTATCTCTCTCTTCCTTCTGGTGTACTTTTATTCCGGAAGTTCCTCCACGCCGGTCGGCCGAGTGGACAGCACGCTGGACTGTGATCCTGTGGTCCAGGGTTCGATCCCAGGCGCAGGCGAGAAACAATGGGCAGAGTTTCTTTCACCCTATGCTCCTGTTACCTAGCAGTAAATAGGTACCTGGTGTTAGTCAGCTGTCACGGGCTGCTTCCTGGGGGTGGAGGCTGGTCGAGGACCAGGCCTCACTAAAGACACTAAAGCCCCGAAAAGACGGGGACACTAAA
>WNGS01005343.1:50478-79468 GCA_020271785.1 Procambarus virginalis | reverse complement strand
TCGATTCCCTTGAGAATCTTGAATGTGGTGATCATGTTCCCCCCTAACTCTTCTGTCTTCCAAGGAAGTGAGGTTTAATTCCCGTAGAGTCTCCTTGTAGCTCATACCTCTCAGCTCGGGTACTAGTCTGGTGGCAAACCATTTGAACCTTTTCCAGTTTAGTCTTATGCTTGACTAGATAGGGACTCCATGCTGGAGCCGCATACTCCAGGATTGGTCTGACATATTTGGTATTTAATGTTCTGAAAGATTCCTTACACAAGCTTCTAAAGGTCGTTCTCATGTTAGCCAACCTGGCATATGCTGCTGATGTATTCCTCTTGATATGAGCTTCAGGGACAGGTTTTGATAAAGACAGGCTATTTAACACAAGGGTCACACGCACTAGGGGACACAGATGGAAACTGAGTGCCCAAATGAGCCACAGAGATATTAGAAAGAACTTCTTTAGCGTCAGAGTGGTTGACAAATGGAATGCATTAGTAAGTAATGTGGTGGAGGCTGACTCCATACACAGTTTCAAGTGTAGATATGATAGAGCCCAATAGGCTCAGGAACCTGTACACCTGTTGATTGACAGTTGAGAGGCGGGACAAGAGCCAGAGCTCAATCCCCGCAAGCACAACTAGGTGAGTACAACTAGGTGAGTACTGTGTAGTGTAGTCCTGTGTAGTGTACTAATGTGTAGTGTAGTGTAGTACTGTGTAGTGCAGTCCTATGTAGTGTAGTCCTGTGTAGTGTACTTATGTGCATTGCAGCCCTGTGTAGTGCAGTCCTGTGTAGTGTTGTCTTGTGTAGTGTTGTCCTGTGTAGTGCAGTCCTGTGTAGTGTTGTCCTGTGTATTGTAGTCCTATGTAGTGTAGTGTAGTCATGTATAGTGTAGTACTGTGTAGTGTAGTAGTGTGTAGTGTTGTTCTGTGTAGTGTAGCCTTGTGTAGTGTATTCCTTTGTAGTGTAGTACTGAGTACTGTAGTCCTGTGTAGTGTAGTCCTCTGTAGCGTAGTATTTTGTAGTGTAGTCCTGTGCAGTGTAGTCGTGCGTAGTGCACTCCTGTGGAGTGTAGTCATGTGTAGTGTAGTACTGTGTAGTGCACTCCTGTGTAGTGTAGTCCTGTGTAGTGTAGTCCTGTGTAGTGCAGCCCTGTGTAGTGTAGCCCTGTGTAGTGTAGTTATGTGTAGTGTTGCCCTGTGTAGTATAGTTCTGTGCAGTATATTATGTATATACTCCCATCAATGGAGTATATTATACATCGGCCAAAACTGCAGACGAGGTTAAGAATGAGACGAGAAGTATGCCAGCAGCAGTTAATAAGTTCTAGATATAATGAGTATATCTTGGTTTATATGCATAGAGACTCTGTGTATACACAGCGCCAAGTTGGGAGCACAAACCGGTGTATGTGTCTGTCTCGTGTATATATAACTTCACAATGCATGTAACCACCTTGAGGAGCATTCAAGCTTGACACACACACACTTGTCACTCAAGCGGCGTCAGCATGCTGAAGTGAGTTGATGTAATATCTGTGCCCAAAAGTCACGAGCGCTGGCGAGTGTTGGGGCAAAAAGTTAAACGACTTTCTAGTTCTTTTGTACAGTTTGTGGCTGAATGGTTATAGTACTGGACATGCCAATGGGAGGCCCTGGCTGACCGGGTTCGAATGCTTCCAATCGAGTTTTCTGATGCATGTTGGCTTGGCAACCATTCAAGCTTGTTGCATATACACACACAATATATATATATATATATATATATATATATATATATATATATATATATATATATATATATATATATATATATATATTTTTTTTTTTTTTTTTTTTTTTTTTTTAAACCTAGAAGGGGTACCACCTCTGGTGCAAGTGTAGGGACCCATAGCCTCGGAGAAGAAAATAAAGAGTACTCAGAGAAGACCTTGTGGATCCTCACCGAACACTTTGATATTTTCTTCTCCTACCACCCCTATTCTTTTGGTATGTGTGTATATTTATCTAACTTTATTTGAAAATGTCATTACACAAAAAAGTTACAGTATTGATTACATGCAGGGTACAAGCCTGCTTGTCACAAGTTGAAAAGCTCCTCCAGCTCCTCAGATGGCGGGCAGGAACCATGGATGCAGTGAGCATTTCCTCTCTGGATTGCCACACTGAGGCGCTGAAAAAGAAAACTGGCAGCTCTAGGGTCTCTAGTTGTTTCGATTAGCTTAGACCCCAACTCCTTCAAAAAGCTAGCAGCACTTTTACCCCAGGCACCAAGTGTCTCTGAGGCAATGGGGACAAAATTGTAGTGGTGCTCAAGGTCTCTGTATTTACGTGACTTGGCCGCTTCCCGGTGATTGGCAGCTCCTCCTGCTTGAGTAGCACTGAAGTCAACATAGGTATTGGCTAAAGTTGAGACGCAAGTGTAGTCCCACACCAACTGTCTACCATTCTTCCAGGGGTTCACCGTGATTCCATCTGGGCGACCGACAGGCTCATTAGAGTTGTGGGACATTAGGTACCGGGGCTCTCTCTCTGCTGGACAGCCGGCTGTGGTAAGGCTTCTCTTAATAATGTCATTGACCTCGCCGTGTCTTGCATGCCATCCTCCTGTCCTTTGGCAGAGAAGGCCATGCCGTCCGTACCTGTCGGCCTCTGCCTCGCCGCAAATACACCTGTATTCGGTGTGGATTGGGGCAGCGAGACGGAGAGCCACGGCAATTCGAAGGGCCTGCGGTGTGAGACGAGTGCCGGTTGCTGACATTGGGATTGCTAATAGGAAATCACCTGCATGGGGAGCTGCTACTGCTCTAAGTCGGGCAGTGTCATGTGGTGTTGTCGCGAAGTGAAAGGTTACTTTAGTTAGGAACAGCGTTGGAAAGAGGCTACACTTGACTATTTTCAGTTGAGAGAAGTGATATTTCAGTTAAGAAATGACAAGGAAACATGATGAACATGGTTATTTCCTGTTGACTGGGGAATAAGTTTAGTTAAGAAATGATGAAAGTTATTATTTTTAGTTGATTGACGATGGATAAAGTTAGTTATGAACAGTGTTGGAAAGTTTCCTTTGACTATTTTTTAGCTAAGAGAAAGACCATTTTAGTTAAGAACGGTGTTGAACGAGGCTAATCCTGACTATTTTTAGTTGATTGAATAATAAATTTAGTTGAGAAATGACGAAAGTGACTATGTTTATAGTTGATTGGCGAAAGATTTTTTTAGTTAAGGAACGTTAAACAACATGTAAGGGAATGAACACAGAGAACATATGGGGAACATGACAAAGAACACAGAAAACATGTAAATAAAAGTTGATGAATACAGTGAACATACTGGGAATATGAATTTACAGAGAACGTGAAAACATGATAAGGAGAATAGGGAATACAAAGAATGAACAATGAACTTGTGAAGAACATAGAGAATATGACAAAGAATGTAGTAAACATTTAAGTGAAGGTGATAAACGAAGTGATCTTGTGAGGAACATGAACTTGTAGAGGAACATGAATATTGACAAAGAACACAAAAAATATGGAAGACAGCATGAATATTGAGTATAAAAGTTGTAAAGAGAACATGCGATGAACATGAAAACATAGAAAATATGACTAGAATTTGTAGAGAACATCATGAGACTAAGAGAAAGATCACAGAAAAAATGGAGATACTTGTGAAAATATGAACTGAACATGCTGCGAACATTTGAAGAACATGGAGTGAACACGGATGAGAATACAAAGAACACAGTGAATATAGAGAAAATATGCAAATATAGTACGATTATTGAAGGTTTGGATAAGTTGGGGATGAGAAGGTAATGGAGGGAAAGGGTAAGGTGAGGTTTTGACCGTGTGATTATTGCTTACTTGGGTAATTAAAAGGTATTGAAGGTAAGGTGTTATATTACCGTGTGAATATTACAGAGCTGAGTACAAAAAGGGTATTAAAGGCAGTGATGTTTACTTTGATAGACTGGAGAGGGACTTGATCTGAATTAATGTGATGAACCAAGGTGGAGGACATGAGCTGCAACTCGGTTAATGTCTTGATTTATTTTATTACGTTATCTTGAGGTTATCTTGAGATGTATTCGGGGCTTTTTAGTGTCCCCGCGGCCTGTCCTCGACCAGGCCTCCACCACCAGGAAGCAGCCCGTGACAGCTGACTAACACCCAGGTACCTATTTTACTGCTAGGTAACAGGCGCATAGGGTGAAAGAAACTCTGCCCATTGTTTCTCGCCGGCGCCTGGGATCGAACCCAGGACCACAGGATCACAAGTCCAGCGTGCTGTCCGCTCGGCCGACCGGCTCCCTGCGTTAGAAAATTTAGAAATATAATGATCTTAATTTCAGGGGAATGATCTGATAATAAAGAACATGTACAATGAGCTAAGGCAGCGGACGTGAGCTAGAGTTCGGAAATTGTTTGGAACTATTTTACTATGTCGGAAAATACCGCAGTTTAAATTTCAGTGAAAATTAGTCTGTTACTAAAGAACTTGTACAAATGAACTAAGGTGGGGGGGGATATGAGCTGGAGCTCAGTAACTGACTTGATCTTATTTACTGTGTCTGAAATACAGCGGGTTTAAATTTCATGGAAATTGATGTGTTATTAACGAAGATACGAGAGAGAGCTAAGGCGGTGGTCAAGAGCTAGAACTCGGTAAATGTGTTATCTTTACTTACTCAGTTAGAAGTATGGCGGGTTTAAATTTTATGAAAATTAATGGGTTATTAACGAAGATGTGCGAGGGCACTAAGACTGAGGACGAGAGCTGGAGCTCGGTAACTAATTACTGTATTGTACTACGCTTGAAATATGACGGATTAAAATTTTAGGGTGATTGGACTGTTATTAAGAAGTTACGAGGATAAACTAAGGCGGGGGCAGGAACTAGAACTTGCTTACTGACATGATATATTTTACTACATACGAAATATGATTGTTTTTTTAAAATTTTACGGGATTGCCCTGATAGTAAAGAAGTTACGGGGGATAAAGAAGGCGGGGACAGGAGCTGGAGCTCGTTAACTAAATTATTGTATTTTATCACGTCTGAAAAATGACTGTTTAAAATTTAAGGGGGATTGGTTAGGTATTAACGAAGATATGAGAGGGAACNGTAGTAGCGTGGTGTAGTAGCTTGGTGTAGTAGCGTGGTGTAGTGGCGTGGTTGTAGTAGCGGGTGTAGTGGCTGGTGTAGTAGCGTGGTGTAGTAGCGTGGTGTAGTAGCGTGGTGTAGTGGCCTGGTGTAGTAGCATGGTGTAGTAGCGTGGTGTAGTGGCCTGGTGTAATAGCGTGGTGTAGTGGCCTGGTTTAGTAGCGGGTGTAGTAGCGTGGTGTAGTGGCCTGGTGTAGTAGCGTGGTGTAGTGGCCTGGTGTAGTAGCGTGGTGTAGTGGCCTGGTGTAGTAGCGTGGTGTAGTGGCCTGGTGTAGTAGTGTGGTGTAGTAGCAGTGTGGTGTAGTGGTGTAGTAGCCTGGTATAGTGGTGTAGGGGGTGTAGCAGCAGCGACCACGTGTTCACAGGACAAGGCCTAATGGCAGACTGCAGGCGCCTCTTGGGATAGTGGCGGTGTTCAAAATCTCAAACTATTCCTCAACATTATAACATCTGAATTCAGAAATATTTCCATCATTTTTTTAGTTTTTAACCCGTAATAATATTAATCCATTGACATGTCTTATTTCCTTGCTGCATATTTACGACATTTTTTTTATATATACAACATTTAGTTTCATAATTTGAAAACTCTCGCGAGTGTTCGGACACGGTCACCCACTGTGACGACCGTTAAGGTCCTGACTAAACTGCCCTCCTCCTCATCCCTTACCCTCCACCACCCCACACGACCCTCCAACACCCCACACGACCCTCCAACACCCCACACTTCCCTCCACCACCCCACATTTCCCTCGTGATTTAGTTCAGTATGCGGTTTAAAGAAAAAACAGCATACCAATGTTATATCACAGAAAACGAATTTATAAACTTATGTATTTTTCTTATAATATGGAAATGCATTCATATAACAATATGAATGGCCAAATTTCTGTGAATCCCCTACCATGTTGGAATCTGTGGAAATGAATGAGGAAATGTGCTGGCTGCTGAAGGCGCTGAAGGAAACCATATTGGTTTCATTTTGGATACAAATGTCCATGGAGATTCAGAATGGAAACAATTATAGTTGAGCATGTAGAGGAGTTTAAGAATCTGTGGTGAGAGTGATGGACACAGCCTTGACAACTATACTTCAGAGAATGTAAACATCTAAGAGTCATTAGAAATATGTTTAAAATAATAAACCCTACAATGTTTAAGTTAGGGAAAACACCATTTGTCATATAGATACTGTTCTTAAAGATTCACCCATTTTGCACCAGCAAGATACCATATAAGATTTTAAGGGTTGACGAATGTTAATCTTCTTGTTTGATAAACTGTGCACTTGAGACATAGTTAATAAGAACACGCTAATATACAAGACAACAAAACGTTTTCAGATTCTTTCACACCACTTCCCAGCAACTTTTACAATTTATATAAATTATTTTAGGGAATAATACATAAATTTTATATTTAAACATGATATTAGTGTTTAGTGGAATGCATAAGGAGTCAAATTGTGTTAAAAAGAGCGATTTTTAGAAAAATTTGGAAAACTACTTTTTTTCTGGTCATAGCATAACTAAATGGATTGTGAAGGTTTCATTCAGCCATTAAATATCATTCACAATTTATTAGTGAATTTTACAAAAAACACCATAAATTTTATATTTAAACATGTAAAAACTACTTGTAATACATTAGGAACAAAATAGTTGTAGAAAAACAATTTATTATAAAACCTTTGTGTTTGGATTTTTGGATTAAAAGTTTCTCAAAGGCTCTCCTGCACCATTCTCAATGTAAATCATTCCCACGCCTATGGGAAGAGATAGACGAACGTTTCCTAGATGATTTGTGTTTGCTGGGCGGTTCGGGGAGTAGCCAGGTAGCCGGTAGGGGAAAACACGATTAGTGAGGTCCGCGGAAATTCGTCAATTTCTCGGGACTTTGAAGGAGTATAGAGGATAGATCATAGTATTTGGCCTCTCCAGTGTGTAGCTAGCAGGGTGCAACACATCATAGGCATATCGCTAGTGATAGTGCGAAGAAAACAAAGTGGATCTAGTGGCATCACGGTGTAACGGAGGGGGGGAGTAATAATGAATATCGAGTAAGTAGGAAGTGAGTAGGCTAAGTAGAAGAGGTAGAAGGGTAGATAGGTAGAGGTAGGAAAGTAGATAGTCGAAGTAGAAATGCAGATAGTAGAAGAGAGTAGAAGAAAAAATTCTAGAAATAGAGAAGAAGTGAGAAATTGCTGCCACCATCCATTCTAGATCATTACATACAAGACAAGGAATGGAACTTGTCTGTATCTCAATATTCAGAAAAGATGTTATCATTAGGTCATTATTAGTATGTTCCATCTTTATCATGTATTCATTAAAATCATGGAACCAGTAACCGCAGAGACTTTCTTATCTCAACACCAAAATCTCCAGGGAACAAAGTGAAAGACAAATTAAACAATAAATTCATCAATTATATTTTCACATGATAAGCATCATAATTTATGCAAGTAAAAATGTTCAAGATTAAGATATGTAAAGTGAGTCATCATTCAAGAATTCCAGAACCCCACAACTGACTGCCCCGGATCATCACACAACACCTGTAACCACGATCAAGTCACCTCAATGTTCAACTGACCAAGTGTCTGAGTTTCCGTTGAATGGAGAGAGGGGGGGAGGGGGGTCTGTAGTTGACAGAGACTGTCCCGCCCCGCCGGCTGACAGCCCCTGGCTAGGCTATCCTTAGTTCTGCTCCGCTGGCTGTTCTTCTGTCTTGTGCTCTGCTTCTGCTTGTCCTCTCGAATCGATATCTCTCCGAGTATATATTGGGAACCCTAGTAACTAACTCCGCCCACAAGTAGATAGCCTCCGGCACTCTACCAAGCCACTCCTTAGACGTCGGCATGTTTGAAGGCTACTAGGCTACGATTATAAGATTTGCGGGAGCCAGGTGAGATCCGCATGTTCTGACCTCAGGTCAACTGGGTGGTCATTAACACTTAGAGGTGAGATCCAGGCCGGACAAGCTGACGCCTCTCAAAATCCCTGTCTGTGACTCGCTGAACTATACGTATATTTTAAATATAACTAACCCAAACACCTTTACGGTGTTACATCTCCCCTTCTCCCCGAAAATAAAGTTTTTGCAACACTGCTAAAGCAATCTAACTGTGTGCGACAACTTTATTAACGGAAAAAAACATCCTAGCTAAACACATATACATCATCCTACTCTAAAAAAATTAAATATGTTGACAGACGTCCATTGTCTCTGGCTGGGCGACATCGCTGCTTGGTCCTGTAGATAGTCCTGTACCACATTTCTTCAACACAGCCGCATCCGTCGCTTCTCCATTGTTAACGCACAACAACTCTTGGCCAACCAGGAAGCCGTTACTTCCTGAACTGCGCACAGGACCGTGGAATTCGGTTGTCCCAGCTGCTCTGTAATTGGCCCTACGTCAGTCACCATGAGAGACGTATATTGGGGTTCTTCACAGCTATAGGGACTACAAGTTTCGAGACCTCCATATAGTTGGCACCGTAGAAATCCCATCCTACTTCTTCCCTCCCTGTTGCTCCAGTACGCCTCCTTCAGAGAGCCACTTCTGACAGCCACATCAAGTTTGCACGACACAGGAGGAATCACTCAACAGAGCAACATGCTTGCAGGAGGGGCGGCCAGTTAAGGCAAACGATCCTGTCTTGCAATTACGCTCCATGCAATGATGCTGACACCAGCAAGGGACACTAGGCATCGTGTCTCACTCAGCTTGGTCTTATCTTCTTCTCTTTTTTCTTCTCTTCTTTCTTCTTTCTTCTTTCTTCTCTCTTCTTTCTTCTCTCTTCCTCCTCCCATGGGTCTTTGACAAGCGACCTGGGGTCCGTTGGGGTCCGTCCGTCCTGGGGTCCATCCTGGGTAGACCAATGTTGGTGGGACAGACTGGAGTCGTTGTTGCTCCTCTTCCCTCTTTACTGGGTCGTCTGGGGTCATGTGCAGAACGACCTGGGGTCCACTGGGGTCCGTCCGTACTAGGGTCCATCCTGGTTAGACCAATGTTGGTGGGACAGACTGTAGTCGTCGTTGCTCCTCTTCCATTTTTACTGGGTCGTCTGGGGTCGTCTGCAGAACGACCTGGGGTCTGTCCGTCTTGGGGTCCACTGGGGTCCGTCCGTTCTGGGGTCCACTGGGTAGACCATTTGAACTGACCGAGAGGGCTGCATCTTGGGGGTCTCCCTGGGGTGATGGTGGTGGTGGTGGTGGAGCAATAACGTCAAGGTGGGGGCTGATCGTGGTGGTGGTGATTAACCTCCACTGAGTGAGGTACAAAGCAGCCGTCTCCCTCTCCTGGGTGTGCGTGCCTCTCCTCTGGCGACAACCTGTGGATGAACATAAAGGCGACAATACCATGTTCCACAAAATGTTGTGTGACCCTGTAGTTTGTATAGGGTTCACACAGTCAAGTCATAAAGCTCTCCTCCTGGCAACAACTTCACTTAAATTTTAATAATCCAATTAACACTGAATGATGTTGACTTGGTGGAACATAAACAGTAACAGAGTAAAGTTAGAGAAGAGAGAATAAGATCGTCACTACTTTTAACTTGTCACTAAACGAATCTCCACAAAAATATCAATACTAATAGACCAAACACTAGCCTAACTTAACTGTACCCTTCTTAATCTTAAGTACTTAATTAGCCGTTACTCCCACCCTTAACCTACAGTCACCTACATGACCCGAGTGTTTCCCTCGCTTCTCTCGCGGGTCCACAACTCAAACTTTTGCCACACCCTGTGACCAGACTTCAAACGCCAGGCTTCCCTATACGTGAGTCTACTGACATACTAAGCCTCCCCCTAGTATGCTGTACAATACCAGTACACCTCGGGTTATTGCATTCAAATGGAGTAAATCAGTCGATCGCAATAATCTGAGCAGAATCACCACTTAAAACTACTTAAGAAATACACCTGTCACTCCCCAACTGACCTGGAGACCAGCGGAGGCTGGGTGTCCCCCTGGGACATGCGGGTCACCTGTCACACTCAGCTGACCTGCACCACCACCAACCGTTAAGGTTCCCAAATCGCCAAATATTATCACTAACATAAACACTACCCACGTAAGTTCTGGTGAACATTCTCTGAACTTCACCAAACTCACAAAATCCCTAGAACACAACACCAGAGAATCACTATCTCCTAACCTGAAAAAAAACTCGCTAACTCGCGAATATTAACCACCTGTCAATATCTCCCTGATAGCGTCTGAGCGGCAAAAGGACACGTGGGACAGAACAATGTTAAATTAACACCTGCTACATTAACATTGTTCAACACCGCTGCCATCATTGTAACGGGGGGGGGGGAATGGGATATCGAATAATGAGTAAGTAGGAAGTGAGTAGTAGAAGTAGAAGAGGTAGAAGGGTAGATAGGTAAAAGTAGAAAAGTAGATAGTAGAAGTAGATAGTAGGAGAAATAATAGAAGTTGAAATGATAGAAGAAGTGAGAAATTGCTACCACCATCCATTCTAGATCATTACATACAAGACAAGGAATGGAACTTGTCTGTATCTCAATATTCAGAAAAGATGTTATCATTAGGTCATTATTAGTATGTTCCATCTTTATCATGTATTCATTAAAATCATGGAACCAGTAACCGCAGAGACTTTCTTATCTCAACTCCAAAATTTCCAGGGAACAAAGTGAAAGACAAATTAAACAATAAATTCATCAATTATACTTTCACATGATAAGTATCATAATTTAAGCAAGTAAAAATGTTCAAGATTAAGATATGTAAAGTGAGTCATCATCCAAGAATTCGAGAACCCCACAACTGACTGCCCCGGATCATCACACAACACCTGTAACCACGATCAAGTAACCTCAATGTTCAACTGACCAAGTGTCTGAGTTTCCGTTGAATGGAGAGAGGGGGGGGAAAGGGTCTGTAGTTGACAGAGACTGTCCCGCCCCGCCGGCTGACAGCCCCTGGCTAATCTGAACCATGTGTAGTGATAGTTCCTGGATACAGATGCTTGCTAAAGAGAGAGAGATCATTAACATGAACACCAACATTCATTACAGGCTTACCGGACTTAAGAGGAGTAGGTTTGGGCTTAGTGGATTCTGTGTTACCTTTAGATTGGGCCTTACCACATTTTTCTATGGTATGTCCATAGAGTCGACAATACCTACAGTACAGTTGAGAGGTACCTTGATCTGGGCTCACTTTCTCGTAACTGTACCAAGACTTCTTACTGGTAGGTTGTTCTGGTGTCAGCCGGTGGATGAGGCTGTAAGTGTCAGCTGACTTCGCGCATTTCACCAAATCGGTCTCTTCCTTATCTGCTAAGTATAAACGGACAGGAGGAGGTACACGCCTCAAGAATTCTTCAACCAGTATGAGGTTGACGAGCTCTGGAAAAGTAGAGACATGTGCTGCCTCCAGCCATTTCATGAAATATCTCCGTTTGGTGTTAGCAAATTCTAAGAAGGTGGTGGTACTTGCCTTTACGTAGTCACGGAACTTTCGTCGGTAGCTTTCGGTGGAGAGAAGGTAGGCGTCCAACACAGCTTGCTTCAGGGTTGTTTAGTCGTTTTCAGATGCCAAAGTGCTGAGTGTGACTGCTGCTCTACCTGTTAGATGCACTCGGAGAAGGGTAGCCCATTGGTCGTCAGGCCAACTAAGTTGATTAGCAAGGGTCTCAAAAGTCGTGAAAAAAACATCAACCTCCGTTTCTATGAACGGTGGCATTAACTTACTTGCATGGGAGATTTTGAAACTTGGAGGAAGACTAGCTGCAGCTTGCTGGAGTTGAGCCTGGTGTGTAGTGTCCATCGTGAGTTCTCTGTCACGACATTCTAGAGCCGTTTCCGCTTGCCGTTTGTCGTGTTCGCGTTGCATCTCTAGTTGTTGTCGTCTTGTTTCAAGTTGTACTTTTTCACGCTCTTTGAATAGGGCCAATTCTCAATCCAGTTGTTCCTTAAGCAATGCGGCCTCTTCTTTCTTGAGTTGGAGCTCTCTTTCTTGCTCTTCCTTTCTGATTGCAGCTGCTTCCTTTTGTTGCTCCCGCTCGATTTTAGCAAGTTCTAGTTTGAGCTTCATTGCTGTCAAGTCATGCTTATCTGAAATAGTGTATTGTTCGTGAGTATCAGAGTCTATAATCCCTTCATCTAAAAAATGATCTAATAGTAGATTATGTACTTCATGCTTGTTGGCTTCATGGGGAACTTCTACGTGATACTCATGTGCAAGAGTTAACAAGTCGACACTCTTAGCATGACGTAAGTTCTCTATTTCACCTTCTGGATCTGACTGGAAAGCTTGCATACGAAACATAGTGAAAATAGCAATAAATGAGACACGATATACTGTGGTGATATGGTGAATGTCAGAAACAGGAAACGTGGCAACTGATACCTATCCTGTGAAATTGTTAATATTTAAAGTTAATTCAAAATGGTAAATGATTAAGGTCGCAGGAAATCTTGTACCCGGTACTCACTGTGGGAGGATAAAGGCAAGAAAATCCTACTAATTAGTTGAAACTGAGTTTCGAAAACAAGTGAAACATTAAATGGTTCCAAAGTAAATTAGGTAGTCCAAAAATGTAGGCATACCTTGCCGAGTCACTATAGAACATAAGCAAGTTTCCCACTGAAATAAATATGGTACTTACAGAATTAGCGAACTTCGTGCTCAAAAGAAAGAAAGCTAATTCCCTACCTTAAGTAAGTACCATCATTCTGACCCGACGAGTAGGGGGGCGAGTGTCAACTTTTTTTTTTTTTTTTATTTATATTAAGCACAATAAATACATAAATACTGAGTCACACAAAAGAGAAAACTATGAACAAATAGACTCAGGAACTACCAGACAATATACACATCACAACATAAGCAACATAAGCAACAGTAGCAATGGTGCTAAGACCAGTACATGTAGAACAATTAACATAA
The DNA here is from genome assembly GCA_020271785.1 of Procambarus virginalis. NCBI lineage: Eukaryota > Metazoa > Arthropoda > Malacostraca > Decapoda > Cambaridae > Procambarus > Procambarus virginalis. The sequence continues at coordinate 66,379 of WNGS01005343.1, read as the reverse complement.
CAATTAGCATAACACTCAAAAACAAGAAAAGTACCCTAAGAACCATAAACCTATATAACAAAACACAATAAACCATATGGACACCCTGTTGAAGGAATGCATAAGAACCCAGACAATATTTACATAAATTTGAGGACTTGGCGCTACAGGAAACAAAATGTATAACGGGAACAATTCCCAAGTACCACTAAGCATAATAATCGGCAAATATAATGTACAAAACCACGGAAACCGTGCAAACACAGTAGCACGGCTCAAGTAGCAAATTAGAATGTAGACATATACACACACAACACGACAAAAAGGACCATTACACGCATAAAAATTTGAGGAAACCACATAGGGGAGGCACACCATGTACAACTACACCCAACCAAACAAACACAGGGACACGGCCACTGACGAGGCGAGCCTTCACACACCCAAAATGACAAACCATACAAGCACTACACAACCAAACACACTAATCCCCTAAACGGGAAAACACATGACTCACCCACACTCACATCCACCCCCGCCATACTCACACCATACTCACAATATACATAAATTATACATAATATTATACATATATACATAAAAAACACGTCGCACAGACAGTGCACAGGCCTAAACAATTTACGGCCTCCAAATATATCGGACATAATTTACATCATATATAAGACAACAAACAAAACCACCCGGCCCACACATGGCCGACCACACACGCATTGGTAGGCACAGAGACACCACACACCACACATACCCAGGAGCAGCACACACCCACACACGTGAAAAACACAACCAAGCACGACCCCCGCCAAGGACACCCTAGAGGGGGACAGCATCGAAACACCCAAACCCACTAGCGGAAGGCAACCCCACGGACATAGGCAACCGTAAACCACCCACCGAATTCCACTGGAAAAGCCCGCCGTAACCACCACCAAGTGAATCGCATGCGACCCCGCAGAAACCCCAAAACGCGTGTAACTCCATAACCCTCGCGCCTCCCGACCCCACACACAAAACACATAATCCGCAACCAAAACACACAAAGTATTACGCACACGCCTCGAATAACCCGGAAAGTGCAAAAACAAAAATTGCAACACATCACCTCGACAACCAGGACCACAGAACGCCTCCAGGACATCCCGAAACCAGTCCACCAAACCTCTCAACCTGCCACAAAAATAAAACACATGCACCTGCGACTCACATAACCCACAATGCACACACGCCTCCGAGGCACGCAGCCCCAACATATACAAACGCTCATTCGTCGCCAGCGACAGATGCAAACACCGAACAACAATTCACGCTGCTGGGGCGCTAAAAACCTCGCCCCTAAAGAAACCATATAGCACCCCAATCCCAACATGGGAACAACCCCTCCACCCGCGGCCTCACCCGGGGCAACAACACCTCATACACAGCCCTACAAGAAAATGACAGAAACCCAGAAAATGGCAGAGTTCCCGAAGAATCCCGACCGCCCAAGAAAAACAGGGGGGGTAGACAAAGCCACCTCCTGAGAACCCCCAAATCAACTAAATAACTAAATCGAACTGAACAAAAAAACAGCCCAGCGTATTCAAACCACCGCTGAGCATCAGCCCCTGATACAACGAGACCCAGAAAAGGCCCGGGCCTTCGTGAAGACGTCAGGAATGCCAACACCCCCCTCACGCACCCCGAACACCAACGTCGAACGACGCACCGGTTGGTACCGACCACACCACACATACTTGTAAACAACGCGCTCCAGGAGCAAGGCTTTGCGGCGATCCAAAGGAAACACCGAGCAAGAAACCAGACCCTTGACAACACCTTGCATGTAACCAGCAAGCCACGCTGATAAATGGTCAGAGGACGACGTGACAGAAGGCCCACCGCAATCCCCACCGAACGGGAACAACATCCCAATTCCAGGCCAACGACCTGTCATATGAGGCGAACCAAGTAACCCCAAGTACGCGCTGCGAGGAAACCACTGGAACCACGACCTCGCCCACACCAGGCGAGAGGTCCACGCACCGATCCCCATGATCCCCGACTTTGCGCGATTGAGCACAGCCCCCGTGGCCGACTCAAAACGGCTAAGAACATCCTGCACAGCCAACACCGAACCCTCCGAAGCCACAAAAAGCACCGTGTCATCAGCATAACCACAAATGGGAAGCTTAAATCCGGACGGCAGGCAAGGAGGTACAATCAAGGGGCACGATTTCACTGCCCTGAAGAGGGGTTCCTGAAAAATGACATATAGCAACATCGACATCGGACACCCCTGACGAACCGAACGACCAATCCCGAAAACGAACTGAAAAACCCATTCACACACACCCGACTGCGACTCCGAAGATACAACAAACGGACCCAACCAATAAACACCTCCGGGAACCCGAGGTTCTCCATAGCACGAAATACAAAAGCCAACGACACCCGGTCGAAAGCCTTGGACCAGTCCAAACATATCATGGCCGCCGAAAGCTGAAATTCGGACGCATACAGAATCACATCCCGAAATAAACCATGCAATGCGTCAGGGCACGGCCAGGCACACCGCAGAATTGCTCAACCGAGACCACTGACGCAACGACACCCCGACAGCGACGCGCCAAGACCTTGGAAAGAATCTTGTAATCTACATTCAATAAAGTGATTGGCCTCCAATTCGCAAACAAACTCAAGTCGCCCTGTTTCGGCAGCAGCCGCACGATCCCGTCACAAAAGGAGTCCGGCAGAGCACCCAAACGCAAACCCTCTTGCACCACCTCCAAAACCACCACCCCCAACACATCCCAAAAAGTGCGGTAAAATTCAATGGGCAGCCCATCTGCACCCGGCACTTTCCCGGACTTGAAAGACCAAACCACCTCCTTGATCTCGACCATAGAGACATCCTGCACCAACGCAGCACACTCCGACGCCGCCAAACCGGGTGAGCACGCATCCAAAAGGAGTCTGCAACCTTACTATCCACACTCACCTCCCCATACAGAGTCTCCAATTCCTGTTTCGCGTATCGCAAGACCCCAGCAGTGCTAGAAAGCACAGTGCCGTCGGAACGCCGTATACCCTGCAAAAGGACGGAACTCCGACCCGCCTTCTCCCTCTCCAAAAGAAATGGGGAGATCCTTTCCCCATCCACCCGTTCAGCCACTCGCGCACGCACCCGAACCCCGTCAGCCAACACCGCACGCAAATCGCAAATACGCTCCTTACACTCAGCAATTTCACTGAAACAGTCATACCCAACATTTAAACGAGCATACAAACCCGACAAACGTGCCTGAAACATCCGCAAGAGACCAAACCTTCCAGCAGCCTCCCTCTTCGCAACAACTGTAAAGAACCTCTGACACTCCACCTTACACCATTCCCACCAAACAAACACCGAAGAGAAATCACGTCTCCTAGCAACGATACCGACCCACCAGGCCCGAAACTGCGCACAAATGCGCGGACACCGCAACAAACTACAATTGAGCTTCCACCACCCAGGCCCCATCCGCACCTGACTCCGGACACCCACCCGGACAACCACCAAACAATGGTCCGAAAAGGCTACCGGGACCGTCCGAAAGTCAAAGACCGAACACTCCCCACCAGAGACATAAACCTATCCAACGAGAGCTCGCCCCGCGCGCAGCGAAGGTATAATCCAACGCACCACCACACAACACAGCTGCATCCCGAAGCCCACACGCACGCAAAACTTCAATCAACGCAGCCGACACATGCCGCGGGTGTTGACTAGAGCAATCCCGGACACACGTAACGCAATTAAAGTCACCCCAAAAATTAAATCCCGCGTATCATGCCGCAGGTACGGTAAAAGCCCATCCCGAAAAAACAACTCCCTGGCCTGATGCTGCACCATTCCAGAAGGGGCGTACACCGTCAGGAAAGGAATCTCAACCCCTAAAAACCCCGCCCGAACAAACAACACCCGCCCGTCTTCGTCCATTTCCGTGTGAAGCACGGAAAAGGACGCCCTCCGTGAAAACATATCAGCGTCCCCCCAAAGGACGACCTTGGCGGGTTCAAAATAATAACAAATTCGGCACACAGAACCTGCAACACAGACACATCCTTAACATTGTGCTCTTGTATAAGAGCCACATCCACACGCTGCTCCCGAAGCACATCCAAAAGTCCCAATTGAACTGCCAAAGCATTCAATCCACGCACATTCAAGGAAGCGCAAACAATAGCAGGCGCCATGGAGAACAGTCAAGTACCCACAGCTCCTGCAGACACCCCGGAGGCACAGAGCCCCGTCCAGCAGAGACGTCGGCAGCCGCACCAGGGCCAAGCCGCTGGGGTCCGTCCACCGGTGAGAACCCTTGACGCCGGACGACCGATCCCGTGTAAGGTGCAAGGGGGCGACAACACCCAACGGGGCACTAACAGGCTTCTCCGTCACCCCCGACACGTACCATGAGCCCTCGCCACCCTTCCTCGAGGAAGTTACGGCGCCTCCTTCCGGAACTGCATCACACCCGGAATCCATCTCAGATTCAGGGGAGTTAGGGGGCGGGGGGGGGGGGGGGGTTGTTGCCGACGCACAGCTCCGCGCAGCCTCAACCCTCTTACCAGGGGGTTCTCCACTGCTAGAACGCCCGTCCGCATCCCTCTTCCGACGAGGAGCAACGCAGGCCGAACTTTCCTCACTGGCAAGGGGAGCAGGAACCGTCCCAACACAGCACTCCGGTCCAACACAGCCCCACCAGGAACAATGGCCTCACCGACGACACAGTCTGCACCCGCCCGCGCGTCAGCGCTCACACCAGAAGACATCGACAGGTCACCGCCCACGACAATCTCATCGCTGAACGCGACACGTGGAACAGAGTGCACCTCCACCGCCACATCCCGGGAATACCAGAAGTAGAATCATCCACACAGCTCACCACGGCTGGCACAGGGGACATCAGAGGTGTAGACAAACACAGCAGCTACATCCGACCCAGGCCACGAGCAGGCACCACCGCTGAAGGCTTCCCACCAGACACAGGAGTCGCGGGAATACCACCAGGCCTGCCAGACAGGGTGCTGCACCAGGCACACCATGCGCAGGGACCCCAACACGCAGAGGTCCGCAGGCCACAGACCGGCAGCAGCTGGAGGCATCCCACCAGGAACCACCCCCGCGGCACCACACCCGCCGGGGCCACACGATGCGCATCCGCGCCCCCAGGACCTGCCTGGTCGTCCTCCGGGCGATGGAGTGGAGGGAAATCCCCCGCATTGAAGACCGACGCGGACCTCAAACGAGGAGAGTCACATCGAGCTGCGTCATGCCCCTCCTCCCCGCAGCGGAAGCACGTGCGGGTCTGACCTGGGTAGAACACGCGGAGAGGGACCCACAACACAGCACCTTGGATGGTATAGGCCCCGACAGCCGCATCTGCAGCGTCCGGGACCCCATGCGGAGGCCCTGTAGCCTCCCAGCACCGAACACATTGAACCTGTGCCGCAGCACAGCCCCAAACCGCGTGAACACAGCAGTGATCTCCTCCCCCGAAGCGTGACAGGCACACCGTGCACACTAACAAACGTCAGAGGCCCCCACGGATCCGATACCGTCATGGTGCAAGCCGCCGCAGGTACGGCAACCTGCCGGTCACACCACCGCGCCACCAAATTGTCATAGCTGCTTGCAGAGGCTAAAGTGACCGCCACACGAGAGGGTGAGAACCGTTCCAACCAACTAGGTCCTTGACGTCCAAACCCAGAGCGTCAAAAAGCGCAGACGCCACACCTTCCCAGTCTACAGGCACGGAGAAATCCAAACGTACTGTATTCAAACGGCGGAGGCGACCCCCTCCAGCCGTCGCCATGTTGCTGACCCCCGCCCGGGTCAGCTGACGCCTCACACCACCCCACCACCTCCAGGCAGCGCCGAGCAACAACTGGCGGTACACCCACAAACTACAGGAGCTGCCAGCTGACACGTCCGCACCGCTCAGCAGCGCAGGCGAGTCTCTCATGTGGCGAGTGTCAACTGTGGTGACAAAACTATTGGCGAGGTCCCAACTCGTCAATAAACGTCCGTGCGAGAGGAACTTTGCCCTCTTTATCCTCCTAGAGTCGGATTGGCAGAAATTAGGTGCTATTGACCCGGAGACNGGAAGCGAAATGTGCATACAGTGCAAGGATTTTAGGTAATTTATCCATGGTAATAAGATAGGTTACCATATCGTACAGAGTGAGCTCAGATTTATCTCTAAATGGCTTAATTTTACTAAAATCCAAGATATAGTGTTCGAGTGTGTGTCCCTGTCTTTGTCCACACACCTTTCACTTTACTTCATCTAGATCTCTATACATACTGTAGTCCTGTGTAGTTTACCCGTGTAGTGTAGTCATGTGTAGTGTATTACTGTGTAGTGTAGTCCTGTGAAGTGTAGTCATGTGTAGTGTAGTCCTGTGTGGTGTAGTCATATGTAGTGTAGTCCTGTGTAGTGTAGTACTCTGTAGTGTAGTCCTGTGTAGTGTAGTCCTGTGTAATGAAGTCATGTGTAGTGAAGTCTTGTGTAGTGTAGTCCTTTGTAGTGTTCTCCTGTGTAGTGTAATCCTTTGTAGTGTAGACCTGTGTAGTATAGTCATGTGCAGTGTAGTGTAGTCCTGAGTAGTGTAGTCCTGAATAGTGTAGTCCTGAAAAGTGTAGTCCTGTGTTGTGTAGTCCTGTGTAGTGTAGTTATGTGTAGTGTAGTCCTTTATAATGTAGTCCTGTGTAGTGTTGTCCTGTGTAATGTAGTTCTGTGTAGTGTAGTCCTGTGTAGTCTAATTATGTGTAGTGTAGTCCAGTCCTGTATGGACAATGGCTTGTGTAGTGTAGAACTGTGTAGTGTTGTCCTGTGTAGTGAAGTCCTGTGTAGTGTAGTCCTGTGTAGTCATATGTAGTGTAGTACTGTTTAGTGTAGTTCTGTGTAGTGTTGTCCTGTTTAATGTAGTCCTGTGTAGTGTAGTACTGTGTAGTGTAGTCCTGTGTAGTGCAGTACTGTGTAGTGTAGTACTGTGCGTAGTGTAGTACTGTGTAGTGTAGTCCTGTGTAGTGTAGAACTGTGTAGTGAAATCCTGTGTAGTGTAGTCCTGTGTAGTGTGGTACTGTGTAGTGTATTACTGTGTAGAGTAGTACTGTGTAGTGTAGTCCTGTGTAGTGTAGTTCTGTGTAGTGTAGTAATCTGCAGTGTATTGCTGTGTGTAGTGTAGTACTGTGAAGTGTAGTCCTGTGTGGTGTAGTATTGTGTGTTGTGTAGTACTGCGTAGTGTGGTCCTGTGTAGTGTAGTACTGTGTAGTGTAGTACTGTGTAGTGTTGTCCAGTGTGGTGAAGTCTTGTGTAGTGTAGTCCTGAGTAATGTAGTCTTGTGTAGTGTAGCCCCGAGTAGTGTAACCCTGTGTAGTGTAGTCATGCGTAGTGTAGTCATGTGAACTCTAGTACTGTGTAGTGTAGTACTGTGTAGTTTAGTCACGTGTAGTGTAGTCATGTGATGTGTAGTCGTGGCTAGTGAAGTACTGTGTGTAGTGTAGTACTGTGTAGTGTAGTCCTGAGAAGCGTAGTACTGTGTAGTGTAGTCATGATTACTGTAGTACTGTGTAGTGTATTCCTCTGTAGTGTAGTCCTGTGTAGTGTAGTACTGTGTAGTGTTGGCCTGTGTAGTGTAGTCCTGTGTAGTGCAGTCCTGTGTAGTGTAGTCATGTGTAGTGTAGTACTGTGTAGTGCAGTCCTGTGTAGTGTAGTCCTGTGTAGTGTAGTCCAGTGTAGTGTAGTCAGGTGTAGTGTAGGCTTCTCTAGTCTAGTACTGTGTACTGTAGTCCTTTGTTTTGATTGTTGCCGCCGAAGGCAGCTAGTTTATTGTGCACCCCATACTCATCCTGTGAGCGGTAGCGCAAAAGCATTACAGACGGCACAAAAAGTCTTTATCAGACCTCATCTTAGATTATTACATAAACAATTTCATCTATCCTTCACACCTTATAGTTACAATGTCAGCTAGTTACAGAGAAAATGCTATTTCAAGAGCTATATATTTACAGTAAGTCATCATACATTAATGGTAGGTCTTATCGCTAATACATAATAGTTTGACCAATGGGGACATTACAGAGTTATAGGGGAGCTTCTGTTTATTATTAGTCCTCACAATACACTACTTGTTTCTGAATCTCATATGTCGTTCATTTACTGAAAGCGAAATGTGGATACAGTGCAAGGATTTCAGGTAATTTATATATGGTAATAAGATAGGTTACCATATCATACAGAGTGAGCTCAGATTTATCTCTAAATGGCTTAATTTTACTACAATCCAAGATATAGTGTTCGAGTGTGTTTCCCTGTCTTTGTCCACACACTTTTCAATTTACTTCATCTAGATCTCTATACATACTGTAGTCCTGTGTAGTGTTATCCTGTGTAGTGTAGTCATGTGTAGTGTATTACTGTGTAGTGTAGTCCTGTGAAGTGTAGTCATGTGTAGTGTAGTCCTGTGTAGTGTAGTCCTGTGAAGTGTAGTCATATGTAGTGTAGTCCTGTGTGGTGTAGTCATGTGTAGTGTAGTGTAGTACTGTGTAGTGTAGTCTTGTGTAGTGTAGTCCTGTGTAGTGTAGCCCTTTGTAGTGTTCTGTGTAGTGAAATCCTTTGCAGTGTAGACCTGTGTAGTATAGTTATGTGCAGTGTAGTGTAGTCCTGAAAAGTGTAGTCCTGTGTAATGTTGTCCTGTGTAGTGTAGTCCTGTGTAGTGTAGTTATGTGTAGTGTAGTCCTCTATAATGTAGTCCTTTGTAGTGTTGTCCTGTGTAATGTAGTCCTGTGTAATGTAGTCCTGTGTAGTGTTGTCCTGTGTAATGTAGTCCTGTGTAGTGTAGTCCTGTGTAGTCTAATTATATGTAGTGTAGTCCTGTGTGGATTAGGCCTGTGTAGTGTAGAAATGTGTAGTGTTGTCCTGTGTAGTGTAGTACTGTGTAGTGTAGTCCTCTGAAGCGTAGTACTGTGTAGTGTAGTCATGTGTAGTGTAGTCATGAATACTGTAGTACTGTGTAGTGTATTCCTCTGTAGTGTAGGCCTGTGTAATGTAGTCCTTTGTAGTGTAGTACTGTGTAGTGTAATCTTGTGAAGTGTAGTCATGTGTAGTGTAGTTCTGTGTAGTGTAGTCATGTGTACTGTAGTACTGTGTGTATTGTATTACTATGTAGTGTAGTTCTGTGCAGTGTAGCCCTGTGTAGTGTAGTCGTGTGTAGTGTAGTCATGTGCAGTGTAGCCATGTGTATTGTAGTCCTGTGTAGTGTAGTACTCTGAAGTGTAGTATTGTGTAGAGTAGTACTGTGTAGTGTAGTCCTGTGTAGTGTTATCCTGTGTAATGTAGTCCTGTGTAGTGTAGTCCTGTGTAGTGTTGTCCTGTGTAATGTAGACCTATGTAGTCTAATTATGTGTAGTGTAGTCCTGTATGGATTAGGCCTGTGTAGTGTAGAAATGTGTAGTGTTGTCCTGTGTAGTGTAGTACTGTGTAGTGTAGTCCTCTGAAGCGTAGTACTGTGTAGTGTAGTCATGTGTAGTGTAGTCATGATTACTGTAGTACTGTGTAGTGTATTCCTCTGTAGTGTAGTCCTGTGTAATGTAGTCCTGTGTAGTGTAGTTCTGTGTAGTGTAGTCATGTGTACTGTGTAGTTTAGTCCTGTATAGTGTAGTCCTGCATAGTGTAGTTCTGAGTAGTGTAATCCTGTGAAGTGTAGTCATGTGTAGTGTAGTCCTGTGTAGTGTAGTCATGTGTACTCTAGTACTGTGTGTATTGTAGTACTATGTAGTGTAGTTCTGTGCAGTGTAGCCCTGTGTAGTGTAGTCGTGTGTAGTGTAGTCATGTGCAGTGTAGCCATGTGTAGTGTAGTCCTGTGTAGTGTAGTACTCTGAAGTGTAGTATTGTGTAGAGTAGTACTGTGTAGTGTAGTCCTGTGTAGTGTTATCCTGTACCCCCTCTGCATAGAAACCCTCCCTTCCCCTCACCCTACCTGCCCCCACCCAAATGCTCACCTAACCCTCCCTCCCCCCCAACCCATTCTGACCCTGTCACCCCTCCCCCATTCCCCTCCTGTCCCCCCTCCTCCTTCATCCCATACCCTCCCTATCCCTCCTCCCCCCTCACCCCGGATCCTCCATGTCCCCCCTATCTCCTTAACCCACACCCTACCTGTCCCCCTTCCCATGAACCTCCACCCCCCCCCCACCCCAAAATCCTCTGAGACACTGCAAACTACCTCACAGATCTTCTCACCTAGAGAACAGCTTTCCACACGGGCAGAATGCTCGCCAAGACGGGGACAAGTAAGTGAACAGAAGAGAGTGAGCTTCAAGGCAATGTACACTAACACAGGTGGGATTACAAATATAGCAAGTGAACTTGGAGAATGAGCACTAGAAGAAAACCCAGACATAATAGCACTCACAGAAACAAAGCTAACGAAAACCATAACAAACGCAGTGTTTCCACAGGGCTACTATGTAATGAGGAAAGAGAGAGAGAAAGGAGAGGAGGAGGTGGTGTAGCTTTGCTAATAAGAGAAGGTTGGAGTTTTGAAGAGATGGTAATTCAGAACTGTGAAGGTTTCAGTGACTACATATCAGGCACCATAGCAACTGGAGGACAGAAAATTATAATAGTAGCCATATATAACCCCCCACCGAACAACAGAAGACCCAGACAGGAATATGATAGATACAACTTGGCCACCATCAATATAACAGAGAGAGCAGCTTCTGTGGCTAGCAGGAACGGATCCAGACTACGAATCATGGGAGACTTCATCCATGGGAAGATAGATTGGGGGGAACAGAGACCCACATGGATGTAACACGGGAGGGGGGGGTGTATCCCTTCTCTTTCTCTCTCTTCACCCATCTTTCTCTATACCCGTATTCTGATTTACCTCTCTCTTCAAACCAAGGGACCCCAGAGCTACAACTCAACCGAATCCCACGCCACGTGGTCTTAACCGTTTTGACCGGCTAAGATTCTACAGCCGTTATGGCGTGGAGCTAGGCTCCTAGCAAACTCCAGAATCACTTTACGCTGCCACCACCAGACCATTAACACAGGGGGAGCAATAACCAAGGTCTGGTTCAATTATGCTCACAATAAACCTTGGGGCTTGATCCCCAACTTGTTGGTATGGGCAGGGATGAGATCTACGTTAAGTGCGAAAATATTAACAATCAAAGGGATACTGATACTCGTTGTTGTGCTGGCGGCACAGCCAAAACTCAGCTTCGTGGGGACCACGTGGCAAGGACAATGGACAATAGAACTTGAAATGGAAATTAATAAAAAGGCAATTTACAAACTAAATAATTTATTCAAAATCTAAAACAAAATCTAAATCAAAGCACTCCCTATCATTACCACTCCCTATCCTTAAGGCATGAAATGCACTAATTTCCTATACCAAACTTTTAGCAACTCTACCTTTTATGCGACCAGTTCGGTGGAATGCTGATCTTGGGGAGAGGTGGAGTGGTCACCTTCCCGAGTCGTTGCCTTCTCCACACTGATCTACCTCGCTCTGCTCGACACAGAAGCCAGCGGGTATTCCAACGCCTGGCTTATTAAGTTTCCTCGTAGGGTTTAAGTTGAACAACTAATCTTTGTTGTACTGAACGACCCAGATGGTTGGACTCTTTTAACTGAAGGTAATTACACTGGCATCTTAAGGAAGAGCTATTTCCGATTACAAAATGGCTATTTGACCTTTGAGAATTACTGAGTGTGGAAACTCTGATGACCCGTGACCGCCCGGTCGCCAAGGTCACTCCGCGCGAAGGCCTAGTCCAGGCTCGTGACGTCACTGATGGTGATGTACTCATTATCCTGACAATTCGGATACTCTTGATACTATAAACAGAATTCTGTAAAATAATCCTTTATATGTTGCTATAAGACAAAGGTGGCGGCCATTGTGTGACCGAGACCGCTAGTTCCCAGTCTATGCCTCATGTTCCAGAGTCAGATCCCTACCAGTTTACACCAAACTTTCCAAACCCCATAGTCTATGAGAAACCATACTGGATAATTCTTACAACAAGCCTAGTTTGTTACATGGAGGACCAGACACATGGAGAGCTAAGCTGCTGGATGTGGCAACAAGAAACTTTCTATGTCAACACGTCAAGGGACCGACAAGAATGAGAGTAGGGGATGAACCAGCCTTGCTTGATCTGACATTTACCCTAAATGAGTCGGATATAAGTGAAGTTAAGTTGGAAGCCCCCTTGAGAATGACTGATCATAGTGCATTGAGCTTTGAGTACCTGGTTGAGCTAGGAATTATCACCCCCAAAAAAGAACTGGGACACAAAGGGCTGGCATACTGAAAGGGAAACTATGAGGAGATGAATAAATTCCTAAGGGATATACATTGAGACACAGAACTCAGAACCAAGTCCGTACAAGACATGATGGACAATGTCACCCAAAAGTGTCAGGAGATAAGCAGGTTTGTCCCAGCCCAACAGGAAAAAACAGAGAAGCAACGGAAGAATCCGTGGTTTAATAGGGAATGTATGAAAGCAAAGGAGCTGAACAAAAGGGCAAGGAGGAACTTCCGTAATAACAGAACACCAGAAAGTAGAGAGAGATACCAGAGAACCAGGAACGAGTATGTTAGTGTGAGAAGAGCAGCTGAGAAAAGGTTTGAAAATGATATAGCTAATAAAGCCAAGACCGAACCAAAGCTACTACACAGTCACATCAGGAGGAAGACAACTGTGAAGGAACAAGTGATGAAACTTAGAGTGGGCGAGGACAGGTACACAGAGAATGACAAAAAGGTGTGTGAAGAACTCAACAAAAGGTTCCAGGAGGTCTTTACAATAGAACAGGGAGAAGACACGGCGCTAGAAGAGATGGCAGCAAACCAGGTGACCTTGGAAAGGTTCGAAATTACAAGAGATGAGGTCAAGAAGCACCTATTGGAGCTGGATGTGAGAAAAGCTGTTGGGCCGGACGGAATCTCACCATGGGTATTGAAAGAGTGTGCAGGAGCACTTTGCTTACCACTCTCCATAGTGTATAGTAGGTCACTGGAAATGGGAGACCTACCAGAAATATGGAAGACTGCTAATGTAGTACCAATATACAAAAAGGGTGACAGACAAGAGGCACTGAACTACAGGCCAGTGTCCTTAACATGTATACCATGCAAAGTGATGGAGAAGATTGTGAGAAAAAACCTAGTAACACATCTGGAGAGAAGAGATTTCGTGACAACCCTACAACATGGGTTCAGGGAGTGTAAATCTTGCCTTACAGGCTTGATAGAATTCTACGATCAGGTGACAAAGATTAAGCAAGAAAGAGAAGGATGGGTGGACTACATTTTTTTGGACTGTCGGAAAGCCTTTGAAACAGTATCCCATAAAAGGTTGATGCATAAGCTGGAGAAACAGGCAGGAGTAACTAGTAGGGCGCTCCAGTAGATAAGGGAGTACCTAAGCAATAGGAAGCAGAGAGTTACATTATTACTTAACAATTATTACAATTAATAACACAATTATTTCTTAACCTATACCTATAATAGGTTAAGTAACAATTGTAATTACGAAGCTATAAGATGCTTATCTTAACATACTAACAAAGTTAGGTAAGGTCGGTGTCTTCTATGAACTCTTTAAGGGTATATATTATGTTTAGTATGTCACCTATGCACGTATTTAATAAGTCAATATTGACTATACGAATTTGCGAGGATGGGTTGAGGGGTGAGACCTCAGAATGGCGTGAAGTCACCAGTGGAGTCCCACAGGGCTCTGTACTCAGACCTATCCTATTTCTGATATACATAAATGATCTCCCAGAGGATATTGTCAGGAGACATATTTTTCGTGCTCTCTCGTGCACTGAATGAAGTACGAAATTGCATAGTGCACCAGTGATGTGCACCGTGATTCAACTTTCTGAATATAAACTTTTCCACAGTCGTGTTGGGTGTCGTTGGACAGCCCTTGACATATGCTAGCTAGTGATGTCATTCTGATCGCTGTATCAGGTCTGTGAAGGAAATTACAGGAGGGAGTTGATTTCAGGGAAATTTCGTACTATTCAAGTGTAGAGAGGGAGGTATGGGGGGTTAACGGCTGTAGACCACCCCCCCTATCACGTGTCCACCTCGTGAGCGAGGGGGGGTAGCGTCGTTGAGCAGGTGCGCCATTGGCCAGGGCTCCTGGGCCTCAGGAATGCTGAACCGTGATTGGTCAAGACGCTGAGGGGTGCTGCATGGTATGCTTGAGGCCGTCTTGGCGGGAAAAAACATTCTTACCTTGAGCGTTGCTATGAGGAGACGTATTGTCCCGTGCTAGGCCAAGCATCGGGAAATACCGCCTGCAACGTTACTAAAGTCACGCCTATCATCTTGCTATCTTGCCGTGTGCCGTCCGTAAGAATCCGGTAATCGGGAAGGTGCATGAACCGTACCAGTGTGAACTTTGTCGTCTAAGCGTGTGATAGTGAGACGCCATCTTAGAGCAACTGGACTAAGTAAGGCCGTTAATTATCGCGCTAGGATAGTGCCATCCGCCGTCTATCAGCTGGGTTGGAAGGTACTGCAGTGAGACGTGCTAGAGAAGGTTTCAGTGTTATGAGAGAAACCTTAAATACGAAACTCTGAGAAAATAAACGAACAGTGTAGGACTCTGTCTCGTGTACCGTGTAGCACCGTGTACCGTCGTATATATCCTGGGGTACCGTGTCAAGTGGAAGGGCGTGGTACCGCATCCCCGCTGTGTAATCTGTTGTGCGCGCACCCTGGTCTGCCTAAGCCGCCGTGTCCGAGCCACCTGGTCTCTGTGTGTGGAGCTAACCCCGTGGTCGAGGACCCTGTGCTCCACCTGACCACGTGTAGGAAGTGAGGACGCCTACGTCATCATCCAGCAGCAGCAGTGGGAGTGTGAGGGTGACGAATGTATGTGTGTGTGTGTAGCGGACCCGCATGTGATGTAAGTACACTGTTTCAGTTTGGGTAATAAAGCTCTGAAGCTGGGTTCGTCCCCAGTGTTCCGTCTGTCCTCTGTCCCTGTGACCACCTAGTGAGGTGAATGGGAATTGGAGACGTGTGAGTTACCCTGTTTGACGTCACCAAGTTGAAGATGGGCCCAACTGTGATTTTGACGTGTGTGAGGACACGTAGAGACACATCCAGTGGTGGAGTACAGTGAGTTAATTGCTTCTATGTTCTCTATGTGCCGTGTATGTAATTTGCTGTAATTTGATTCCCTTTTTTCAGCAGTGAAAGTGGTAACAGGGAGGTTTCCCTTGGTTATAAATAATTTTCATTATTATATTGGCCAGCGTTTATTTTACTGTTGTGGTGTGGTAAAGTGTGAATTATTGGGGAATAATTTACTGGGAAAAGTCATTTACAAGTTTTGCCGTGAGTGGCAAGGATGTACTGTGTTGTACTGTGTTGTACCGTGTGTAAACCGTAGACAAGTTTGTCCTTGGTGGAAGGCGTTGTGTACTGTGAAGGATTCCGCGAGAATTAACGTCAGTTAACGTCACCGGGGGTCACGATTTACTTAACGAGGTCACTTGTTCGTTGAACATTGTTGAGATTAACTTAGAGACGTGTAAAGGCAACAGTCACAGTGAAGTTCACGCAGTGGAGGAATTGTCAAGTGAAGACTAACGTAGTGTTAACGATTTAACGAGCTGTCGTTAATTGGTTGATTAACGTAAGGGATTGATCAGTCTGTTATGATCGGAGTCAATTGCGCTGTAATTAAGCTGCTGTAATTTGTTGGACTGATCAGATCTGTCTGCGGACAGAGGGATTAAGCACTCGTAGCTAATTAAGGAGAATTAGTAACCGCCACTTTTTTTTTTTTTTTTTATTTTTACATGCAAACATGCAAATTAAATACAAT
>WNGS01005343.1:19834-49478 GCA_020271785.1 Procambarus virginalis | reverse complement strand
AAAAAAACAATGAGACACACATTACAAAACAAGATACACAAGGAAAACCCAACAGCCAAAAGGGCCTACAGGACAGCATAACAAATAACAAAACTCAAAAAGTCACGTAAAATACATTACAAAGGATAAAGACATTGCAGTACAAAAAACAGTACAAAGGATAAACAAAGCCAGAGAACAAAAACACAGGCGCATATCAAACATTACAAAACCATCGGTACACAACAAACAAAACAAAACACCGGTCTGAAGGACCAATACCCAAAATACAATACCCAAAATACAATAACACATAAACCAAGACCTCAATACACAGAAAAGCAGATGAGAACAAGAAAAAATAAAATAAGAAAATAATAACATGGCACAATAACATTTCAAACCAGAAACCGAAAAAGATAAACCAAAATTTCCTCACAAAAACCCCTCACGTAAGAGAGCAAACAGCATAGCCAGAAGGGCACATAATACAACAAAACATAGAAACATAATTCATGAAAAGGTATAGCCTAAATGACAAGAAACAGGGACAGTTAGAAAACAAAAACGACATCGGCCTGAAGGGCACACAATAAACATCAATAACAGACCAAAGTCCAACACACACTCGATACATACAGCAAGCACACGGACTATCAGGACTGCGCATACTTTTCCGGCCACTCCGCTGCCGGGAAAAGAGTACAATACGCCTCCCACATCACCAGGATTTCGTCCGGAATAGGGGGACGAAGGGTCGTCCGAGGATCGGGCATCGAAATCGGCACACCTTCAACAAATACCTGATCCCCTGGAACCCAGACAGTCGAGGGGCACCACGGAATAGGCATCACTCGGGTATAAAAGTCAATACTTATAGGGTTGGTCTTCGAATCATACGCCACGCCGTTGGCCAAGATGAACGGGACGGGCTTCCCCTTACAGGCGCGGGCAACGGGCAGCGCACTGGTAACCTCGGCCGCCCCACAGGGCTTCGCAGCAACCACCGGACGGGACACCTGCAGGGGCTCCTCTCGCCGAACATCCTTCTTGAGTACCAACACCAGGTCCCGGCCTGCACCAGCACCCCCCTCACCAACATCCGGAGGAGCAACCACCCCCCACTGCGGGGAACCGCCGACAGAAGACACAGGAGGTGAATCATACACACAATCCTTGGCATCAGCAGGTACATGGACGTCAGCGTCCACCACCTCTACTCCCGAAAACCCATCGGCGTCGAAATCCTCCACATCAGCCCATGCATTAGACGAACGCCTGGACCGCTTGGGCACCGGGCGCACATCCTCAGAGCCGGAGGCGGACCCAGAACCACGGGCATCACAAGCCGCGCGGACCAACGCCCGTCTCATGACTGCAGCAGCCTCAACCGCAGGGGGAACCGGACCACACACAACCGGGGACCCCACAGCCACTTCAGCACCCAGCACAGCCGGGATCCGAGGCGATGAGGCAGGGCCAGGCGCAGCATCTGAAGACAGGTGAACAGGCGGTGAGGAGGGCGCAGCATAAGGAGCAGGAGGATCCACCGATAGCACCGCAACAGCCTGAGGAAGGCCGGCGACATCCGGGGAACGTCAGGGGACGCCGGGGGAGCCGCATCAACGAGCTGGTCGGTCTCCGCATCCCCGGAGTCCTCGTCCAGGGGAAGCGGAGGGAAATCTTCCCTAAAGAGGTTAACAGGGGCAACCGGAGCCGCCTCGCACCCGGCAGCCTGATGCCCCATCAAGCCACACCGGAAACAGGTCCGAGGCTGTCGGGCATAGTACACCCGGATGTAGTACCCCAGAAGCCGGACCGAAGATGGAATATCCGACCGCAGGCGCATCCCCAACGTGCGAATGTTCGTCCGCCTCCCGGCATACCTCCCAGAGGATATCGTGTTGACCCTCACACTGATGACCGGCCCAAACCGCTGGAAGTAACGCCGCAGAAGATCCTCGGGAAACTCCAGGGGCGCCCCATGCACACTGACATAGGTCAGCGCACCACTCCGGTCTGATATGGAGACTGAGCCGGCACCCCCTGGCAACGACAACGAGCGTCCCTCGTAACGACTGAGGAAGTCATGGTACACTTCCTCCGTCACCAGCTTGATGACAACACGATGAGCAGTCACAAGCTCAATTCCGTCGACGTCCAGCACAGGGACATGAAGCAAGTCGCACAGAACTACTGCTACTTCTGGATATCCAGCACGCCCAGAGAACTCCAGGCCCACGGAGTTCACGCACTTAATCGACGGAAGAGGACCACCATGGTAAGCCCAACACCTGCCACGTCCGCAATCAGCCGGCCAGGCAACAACACTGGAGGGGGGGGGGGAGGGGCAGCGACGCCCCGCCACCTGGCGACCAAACAGCTAATAACCCCAGCAGGCATGGAGGGACACGTCCGCACTCCACGGCTGCTCAGGGTCCAATCAGTAACCGCCACTTAGTGAATTCACCAGGTGTTGATGTTGTTGTTTACACGGAGTGGGTTGTAACCTTGTGTGTGGTACAGTAGTCTACCCTCGTTAAGGTAATCTTGTCGTAAGACCGGAAGTGAACTGTCAGTTGAGAGACAGTAGGCTTTATCAATACTCGTCTGAATTAATAGGCTGTTGTATTCAGTAATTAATTGGGAATTACTCACCGAATGCTTGACTTTCAAGTTGATGTAATTAATTGATTTACGAGTTATTGCTGCCATTTAAGTGTCGTTGAGACACGTGTGTGTTAACGTAATTGTTTAAATTCAATTAGAGTAACTTTTGTTGTTGATTGTCCTGAGAGACAAGTGTTAACGTAAGATTTTTATAAGGGGGTTATCATTCTTGGATTAACCGCCTTGTTACTTGGTACCTCGACGAGAGCAGCGAGCGCCAGTCAAGTTTAGTGATTAGAGTATTGTTCACCGTGAAGCCGTGACAATATTGATTGCAAGCTTGCGTCACCAGTGGGCACCACTTTGTTCAGTTTTTTTTTTTTTTTTTATTTATATTAAGCACAATAAATACATAAATACTGAGTCACACAAAAGAGAAAACTATGAACAAATAGACTCAGGACTACCAGACAATATACACATCACAACATAAGCAACAGTAGCAATGGTGCTTAGACCAGTACATGTAGAACAATTAACATAACAATTAACATAACAATTAGCATAACACTCAAAAACAAGAAAAGTAACCCTAAGAACCATAAACCTATATAACAAAACACAATAAACCATATGGACACCCCTGTTGAAGGAATGCATAAGAACCCAGACAATATTTACATAAATTTGAGGACTTGGCGCCACAGGAACAAAATGTATAACGGGACAATTCCCAAGTACAACTAAGCATAATAATCGGCAATATAATGTACAAAACCACGGAAACCGTGCAAACACAGTAGCACGGCTCAAGTAGCAAATTAGAATGTAGACATATACACACACACATGACAAAAGGACCATTACACGCATAAAAATTGAGGAAACCACATAGGGGAGGCACACCATGTACAACTACACCCACCAAAACCAAACACAGGGACACGGCCACTGACGAGGCGAGCCTTCACACACCCAAAGTGACAAACCATACAAGCACTACACAACCAAACACACTAATCCCCTAAACGGGAAAACAATGACTCACCCCACTCACATCCACCCCCGCAATACCTACAAAATATACATAAAACACGTCGCACAGACAGTGCACAGGCCTAAACAATTTACGGCCTCCAAATATATCGGACATAATTTACATCATTATATAAAACAACAAACAAAAACCACCCCGGCCCACACATGGCCGACCACACACGCATTGGTAGGCACAGAGACACCACACACCACACATACCCAGGAGCAGCACACACACACAACACGTGAAAAACACAACCAAGCACGACCCCCGCCAAGGACACCCTAGAGGGGGACAGCATCGAAACACCCAAACCCGCACTAGCGGAAGGCAACCCCACGGACATAGGCAACCGTAAACCACCCACCGAATTCCACTGGAAAAGCCCGCCGTAACCACCACCAAGTGAATCGCATGCGACCCCGCAGAAACCCCAAAACGCGTGTAACTCCATAACCCTCGCGCCTCCCGACCCACACACAAAACACATAATCCGCAACCAAAACACACAAAGTATTACGCACACGCCTCGAATAACCCGGAAAGTGCAAAAACAAAAATTGCAACACATCACCTCGACAACCAGGACCACAGAACGCCTCCAGGACATCCCGAAACCAGTCCACCAAACCTCTCAACCTGCCACAAAAATAAAACACATGCACCTGCGACTCACATAACCCACAATGCACACACGCCTCCGAGGCACGCAGCCCCAACATATACAAACGCTCATTCGTCGCCAGCGACAGATGCAAACACCGGAACAACAATTCACGCTGCTGGGGCGCTAAAAACCTCGCCCCTAAAGAAGACCATATAGCACCCCAATCCCAACATGGGAACAACCCCTCCACCCGCGGCCTCACCCGGGGCAACAACACCTCATACACAGCCCTACAAGAAAACGACAGAAACCCAGGAAAATGGCAGAGTTCCCGAAGAATCCCGACCGCCCAAGAAAAAACAGGGGGGGTAGACAAAGCCACCTCCTGAGAAACCCCCAAATCAACTAAATAACTAAATCGAACTGAACAAAAAAACACGCCCAGCGTATTCAAACCACCGCTGAGCATCAGCCCCTGATACAACGAGACCCAGAAAAGGGCCCGGGCCTTCGTGAAGACGTCAGGAATGCCAACACCCCCCTCACGCACCCCGAACACCAACGTCGAACGACGCACCGGTTGGTACCGACCACACCACACATACTTGTAAACAACGCGCTCCAGGAGCAAGGCTTTGCGGCGATCCAAAGGAAAACACCGAGCAAGAAACCAGACCCTTGACAACACCTTGCATGTAACCAGCAAGCCACGCTGATAAATGGTCAGAGGACGACGTGACAGAAGGCCCACCGCAATCCCCACCGAACGGGAAACAACATCCCAATTCCAGGCCAACGACCTGTCATATGAGGCGAACCAAGTAACCCCAAGTACGCGCTGCGAGGAAACCACTGGAAACCACGACCTCGCCCACACCAGGCGAGAGGTCCACGCACCGATCCCCATGATCCCCGACTTTGCGCGATTGAGCACAGCCCCCGTGGCCGACTCAAAACGGCTAAGAACATCCTGCACAGCCAACACCGAACCCTCCGAAGCCACAAAAAGCACCGTG
Organism: Procambarus virginalis; assembly: GCA_020271785.1. Classification (NCBI taxonomy): domain Eukaryota; kingdom Metazoa; phylum Arthropoda; class Malacostraca; order Decapoda; family Cambaridae; genus Procambarus; species Procambarus virginalis. Next base: position 44,227 of record WNGS01005343.1, on the reverse strand, counting down.
TCATCAGCATAACCACAAATGGGAAGCTTAAATCCGGACGGCAGGCAAGGAGGTACAATCAAGGGGCACGATTTCACTGCCCTGAAGAGGGGTTCCTGAAAAATGACATATAGCAACATCGACATCGGACACCCCTGACGAACCGAACGACCAATCCCGAAAAACGAACTGAAAAACCCATTCACACACACCCGACTGCGACTCCGAAGATACAACAAACGGACCCAACCAATAAACACCTCCGGGAACCCGAGGTTCTCCATAGCACGAAATACAAAAGCCAACGACACCCGGTCGAAAGCCTTGGACCAGTCCAAACATATCATGGCCGCCGAAAGCTGAAATTCGGACGCATACAGAATCACATCCCGAAATAAACCAGTGCAATGCGTCAGGGCACGGCCAGGCACACCGCAGAATTGCTCAACCGAGACCACTGACGCAACGACACCCCGACAGCGACGCGCCAAGACCTTGGAAAGAATCTTGTAATCTACATTCAATAAAGTGATTGGCCTCCAATTCGCAAACAAACTCAAGTCGCCCTGTTTCGGCAGCAGCCGCACGATCCCGTCACAAAAGGAGTCCGGCAGAGCACCCAAACGCAAACCCTCTTGCACCACCTCCAAAACCACCACCCCCAACACATCCCAAAAAGTGCGGTAAAATTCAATGGGCAGCCCATCTGCACCCGGCACTTTCCCGGACTTGAAAGACCAAACCACCTCCTTGATCTCGACCATAGAGACATCCTGCACCAACGCAGCACACTCCGACGCCGCCAAACCGGGTGAGCACGCATCCAAAAAGGAGTCTGCAACCTTACTATCCACACTCACCTCCCCATACAGAGTCTCCAATTCCTGTTTCGCGTATCGCAAGACCCCAGCAGTGCTAGAAAGCACAGTGCCGTCGGAACGCCGTATACCCTGCAAAAGGACGGAACTCCGACCCGCCTTCTCCCTCTCCAAAAGAAATGGGGAGATCCTTTCCCCATCCACCCGTTCAGCCACTCGCGCACGCACCCGAACCCCGTCAGCCAACACCGCACGCAAATCGCAAATACGCTCCTTACACTCAGCAATGTCACTGAAACAGTCATACCCAACATTTAAACGAGCATACAAACCCGACAAACGTGCCTGAAACATCCGCAAGAGACCAAACCTTCCAGCAGCCTCCCTCTTCGCAACAACTGTAAAGAACCTCTGACACTCCACCTTACACCATTCCCACCAAACAAACACCGAAGAGAAATCACGTCTCCTAGCAACGATACCGACCCACCAGGCCCGAAACTGCGCACAAATGCGCGGACACCGCAACAAACTACAATTGAGCTTCCACCACCCAGGCCCCATCCGCACCTGACTCCGGACACCCACCCGGACAACCACCAAACAATGGTCCGAAAAGGCTACCGGGACCGTCCGAAAGTCAAAGACCGAACACTCCCCACCAGAGACATAAAACCTATCCAAACGAGAGCTCGCCCCGCGCGCAGCGAAGGTATAATCCAACGCACCACCACACAACACAGCTGCATCCCGAAGCCCACACGCACGCAAAACTTCAATCAACGCAGCCGACACATGCCGCGGGTGTTGACTAGAGCAATCCCGGACACACGTAACGCAATTAAAGTCACCCCCAAAAATTAAATCCCGCGTATCATGCCGCAGGTACGGTAAAAGCCCATCCCGAAAAAACAACTCCCTGGCCTGATGCTGCACCATACCAGAAGGGGCGTACACCGTCAGGAAAGGAATCTCAACCCCTAAAAACCCCGCCCGAACAAACAACACCCGCCCGTCTTCGTCCATTTCCGTGTGAAGCACGGAAAAGGACGCCCTCCGTGAAAACAATATCAGCGTCCCCCCAAAGGACGACCTTGGCGGGTTCAAAATAATAACAAATTCGGCACACAGAACCTGCAACACAGACACATCCTTAACATTGTGCTCTTGTATAAGAGCCACATCCACACGCTGCTCCCGAAGCACATCCAAAAGTCCCAATTGAACTGCCAAAGCATTCAATCCACGCACATTCAAGGAAGCGCAAACAATAGCAGGCGCCATGGAGAACAGTCAAGTACCCACAGCTCCTGCAGACACCCCGGGAGGCACAGAGCCCCGTCCAGCAGAGACGTCGGCAGCCGCACCAGGGCCAAGCCGCTGGGGTCCGTCCACCGGCGAGAAATCCTTGACGCCGGACGACCGATCCCGTGTAAGGTGCAAGGGGGCGACAACACCCAACGGGGCACTAACAGGCTTCTCCGTCACCCCCGACACGTACCATGAGCCCTCGCCACCCTTCCTCGAGGAAGTTACGGCGCCTCCTTCCGGAACTGCATCACACCCGGAATCCATCTCAGATTCAGGGGAGTTAGGGGGCGGGGGGGGGGGGGGGGTTGTTGCCGACGCACAGCTCCGCGCAGCCTCAACCCTCTTACCAGGGGGTTCTCCACTGCTAGAACGCCCGTCCGCATCCCTCTTCCGACGAGGAGCAACGCAGGCCGAACTTTCCTCACTGGCAAGGGGAGCAGGAACCGTCCCAACACAGCACTCCGGTCCAACACAGCCCCCACCAGGAACAATGGCCTCACCGACGACACAGTCTGCACCCGCCCGACGCTCAGCGCTCACACCAGAAGACATCGACAGGTCACCGCCCACGACAATCTCATCGCTGAACGCGACACGTGGAACAGAGTGCACCTCCACCGCCACATCCCGGGGAATACCAGAAGTAGAATCATCCACACAGCTCACCACGGCTGGCACAGGGGACATCAGAGGTGTAGACAAAACAGCAGCTACATCCGACCCAGGCCCACGAGCAGGCACCACCGCTGAAGGCTTCCCACCAGACACAGGAGTCGCGGGAATACCACCAGGCCTGCCAGACAGGGGTGCTGCACCAGGCACACCATGCGCAGGGACCCCAACACGCAGAAGGTCCGCAGGCCCACAGACCGGCAGCACAGCTGGAGGCATCCCACCAGGAACCACCCCCGCGGGCACCACACCCGCCGGGGCCACACGATGCGCATCCGCGCCCCCAGGACCTGCCTGGTCGTCCTCCGGGCGATGGAGTGGAGGGAAATCCCCCGCATTGAAGACCGACGCGGACCTCAAACGAGGAGAGTCACATCGAGCTGCGTCATGCCCCTCCTCCCCGCAGCGGAAGCACGTGCGGGTCTGACCTGGGTAGAACACGCGGAGAGGGAGCCCACAACACAGCACCTTGGATGGTATAGGCCCCGACAGCCGCATCTGCAGCGTCCGGGACCCCATGCGGAGGCCCTGTAGCCTCCCAGCACCGAACACATTGAACCTGTGCCGCAGCACAGCCCCAAACCGCGTGAACACAGCAGTGATCTCCTCCCCCGGAAGCGTGACAGGCACACCGTGCACACTAACAAACGTCAGAGGCCCCCACGGATCCGATACCGTCATGGTGCAAGCCGCCGCAGGTACGGCAACCTGCCGGTCACACCACCGCGCCACCAAATTGTCATAGCTGCTTGCAGAGGCTAAAGTGACCGCCACACGAGAGGGTGAGAACCGTTCCAATCCAACTAGGTCCTTGACGTCCAAACCCAGAGCGACAAAAAGCGCAGACGCCACACCTTCCCAGTCTACAGGCACGGAGAAATCCAAACGTACTGTATTCAAACGGCGGAGGCGACCCCCTCCAGCCGTCGCCATGTTGCTGACCCCCGCCCGGGTCAGCTGACGCCTCACACCACCCCACCACCTCCAGGCAGCGCCGAGCAACAACTGGCGGTACACCCACAAACTACAGGAGCTGCCAGCTGACACGTCCGCACCGCTCAGCAGCGCAGGCGAGTCCAACTGCTTTTGCAGGGAGGGCTGCAAGTAGGGTACAATAACTGGAGGAGGTTACTGGAGGCGTGACTCCTAACCTACCTTGTTGTTGTTGCATAGTGATTATAGATTAGTATGTTTTGCTTGATTGATTCCTCTGTGATCACTCAGTATGTTCAAGTTAGTTCATTTTTGCAGCCCTCGTGGCTGGTGTCTAGCTGTCAGTGACGATGTCACAGGATGGATTTCGAGTAACGTCATTTATATTTTTTGTTGTTGTTGTAGTAGTTAGTACTTTGTTGAACAAACTGTGCTGTTATGTTGAACATTGCCTTTTCGTTACACCCCACACATTTTACTGCTGTACCATTGTTCATGCACGTACATGAAAGTACTTTTGCTATTCATATTGAGACTGCTTTTGAGAATTGGGTTGAATTCATAGCACCACACAACAAAAACCAAATGTTGTAAGGGCCCATGACGTACTAGTTAGAGTCGTTCCAGTGATATGGGAAGGTCAACGGCCTAAGTGAAGAGAATTTCAAACTTTTGAGGTCTCTGCGTTTGCTTGCGCCTAGTCAGTTCTTCTTATATGGTCCCAGAGTGAGCAATGAGCTGTTTACTACACTTAGCATGTTAGCTAAGCAACTCCTTCCTCATGAAACCCAAGTAGACTTTCAGTTAAAGTTGACGGATGTAATATTAGAATATCACGACAGGAATAAGGATAAAGAAATTTAATGTTTGTCTCAATTCCAAAATAAATTCCAAATACCAAACATTTTCACAGCCAGCATAATAGTTTTAATAAAAAGGGACTAGCTTTATGGGCTAAGCCAGTTACGAAACTTGAAATTCCACCCACTCTTACGTGCCTTCTATCGAAAAACTTTATATCATTAATCCCCAGCTCTCTTCCCTTGAAGTGCGATAAATCTCCCTATCTCATCAACTGATAGCTGTACAAAACTGACCCTCTTTTTTAAACACATCAAAAGGGAATGATAAACACACATTTATTTATCATTATATATCAAGGGGATTATATATCAATATATCAANTACTGTAGTACTGTGTGTATTGTAGTACTATGTAGTGTAGTTCTGTGCAGTGTAGCCCTGTGTAGTGTAGTCGTGTGTAGTGTAGTCATGTGCAGTGTAGCCATGTGTATTGTAGTCCTGTGTAGTGTAGTACTCTGAAGTGTAGTATTGTGTAGAGTAGTACTGTGTAGTGTAGTCCTGTGTAGTGTTATCCTGTGTAATGTAGTCCTGTGTAGTGTAGTCCTGTACTCACCTAGTTGTACTCACCTAGTTGTGCTTGCGGGGGTTGAGCTCTGGCTCTTTGGTCCCGCCTCTGAACCGTCAATCAACAGGTGTACAGTTTCCTGAGCCTAATGGGCTCTATCATATCTACATTTGAAACTGTGTATGGAGTCAGCCTCCACCACATCGCTTCCTAATGCATTCCATTTGTCAACCACTCTGACACTAAAAAAGTTCTTTCTAATATCTCTGTGGCTCATTTGGGCACTCAGCTTCCACCTGTGTCCCCTAGTGCGTGTGCCCCTTGTGTTAAACAGCCTGTCTTTATCAACCCTGTCGATTCCCCTGAGAATCTTGAATGTGGTGATCATGTCCCCCCTAACTCTTCTGTCTTCCAACGAAGTGAGAAGACTCCTGTGTAGTGTTGTCCTGTGTAATGTAGTCCTATGTAGTCTAATTATGTGTAGTGTAGTCCTGTATGGATTAGGCCTGTGTAGTGTAGAAATGTGTAGTGTTGTCCTGTGTAGTGTAGTACTGTGTAGTGTAGTCCTCTGAAGCGTAGTACTGTGTAGTGTAGTCATGTGTAGTGTAGTCATGATTACTGTAGTACTGTGTAGTGTATTCCTCTGTAGTGTAGTCCCGTGTAATGTAGTCCTGTGTAGTGTAGTTCTGTGTAGTGTAGTCATGTGTACTGTGTAGTTTAGTCCTGTATAGTGTAGTCCTGCATAGTGTAGTCCTTTGTAGTGTAGTTCTGTGTAGTGTAGTCATGTGTAGTGTAGTACTGTGTAGTGTAATCCTGTGCAGTGTAGTCCTGTGTAGTATAGTCCAGTGTAGTGTAGCCCTGTGTAGTGTAGTCCTGTGTAGTGTAATCTTGTGAAGTGTAGTCATTTGTACTGTAGTACTGTGTAGTTTTGTTCTGTGTAGTGTAGTCCTGTGTAGTGTAGTGCTGTTGAGTGTAGTCCTGTGTAGCGTAGTCATGTGTACTTTAGTCCTGTGCAGTGTAGTGCTGTTGAGTGTAGTCCTGTGTAGTGTACTCGTGTGTAGTGTAGTCTTATATAGTGTTGTCATGTATAGTGAAGTCATGTGTAGTGTAGCCCTGTGTAGTGTAGTCCTGTGTAGTGTATTCCAGTATAGTTTAATCATGTGTAATGTACTCATGAGTAGTGTAGTCTTGTGCAATGTAGTCCAGTGTAGTGTAGTCAATTGTAATGTAGTTATGTGTAGTGTAATCATGTGTAATGTAGTCAAGTGTAGTGTAGTCAGGTGTAGTGTAGTCATGTGTAGTGTAGTCCTGTGTAGAGTAGTCCTGTGTAGTGTAGTACTGTGTAGTGTAGTAATGTGTCCTGTGTATTGTAGTCCTGTGAAGTGTAGTACTGTGAAGTGTTGCCCTGTGTAGTGTAATCCTGTACAGTGTAGTCCTGTGTAGTGTAGTCATGTGTAGTGTAGTACTGTGTTGTGTAATTGTTTGCAGTGTTGTCCTGTGTAGTGAAGTCCAGTGTAGTGTAGCCCTTTGTATTGCAATCTTGTGTAATGTAGTCCTGGTTAGCATAGTCCTGTGTAGTGCAGTTCTGTGTAGTGTAGTCATTTGTAGTGTAGTCCTGTGTTGTGTAGTACTGTGTAGTATAGTCATGTGTAGTGTAGTCATGTGTAGTGTAGTCATGTGTAGTGTAGTACTGTGTAGTGTTGGCCTGTGTAGTGTAGTCATGTGTAGTGTAGTACTGTGTAGTGTAGTCATGTGCTGTGTAGTTATGTGTAGTGTAGTCCTGTGTAGTGTAGTCAGGTGTAGTGTAGGCTTGTCTAGTCTAGTACTGTGTACTGTAGTCCTTTGTTTTGATTGTTGCTGCCGAAGGCGGCTAGTTTATTGTGCACCCCATACTCATCCTGTGAGCGGTAGCGCAAAAGCATTACAGACGGCACAAAAAGTCTTTATCAGACCTCATCTTAGATTATTACATAAACAATTTCATCTAACCTTCACACCTTATAGTTACAATGTCAGCTAGTTACAGAGAAAATGCTATTTCAAGAGCTATATATTTACAATAAGTCATCATACATTAATGGTAGGTCTTATCGCTAATACATAATAGTTTGACCAATGGGGACATTACAGAGTTATAGGGGAGCTTCTGTTTATTATTAGTCCTCACAATACACTACTTGTTTCTGAATCTCATCCGTCGTTCATCTACTGGAAGCGAAATGTGCATACAGTGCAAGGATTTCAGGTAATTTATCCATCGTAATAAGATAGGTTACCATATCATACAGATTGAGCTCAGATTTATCTCTAAATGGCTTAATTTTACTAAAATCCAAGATATAGTGTTCGAGTGTGTGTCCCTGTCTTTGTCCACACACCTTTCACTTTACTTCATCTAGATCTCTATACATACTGTAGTCCTGTGTAGTGTTATCCCGTGTAGTGTAGTCATGTGTAGTGTATTACTGTGTAGTGTAGTCCTGTGAAGTGTAGTCATGTGTAGTGTAGTCCTGTGTGGTGTAGTCATATGTAGTGTAGTCCTGTGTAGTGTAGTACTCTGTAGTGTAGTCCTGTGTAGTGTAGTCCTGTGTAATGAAGTCATGTGTAGTGTAGTCTTGTGTAGTGTAGTCCTTTGTAGTGTTCTCCTGTGTAGTGTAATCCTTTGTAGTGTAGACCTGTGTAGTATAGTCATGTGCAGTGTAGTGTAGTCCTGAATAGTGTAGTCCTGAATAGTGTAGTCCTGAAAAGTGTAGTCCTGTGTTGTGTAGTCCTGTGTAGTGTAGTTATGTGTAGTGTAGTCCTTTATAATGTAGTCCTGTGTAGTGTTGTCCTGTGTAATGTAGTTCTGTGTAGTGTAGTCCTGTGTAGTCTAATTATGTGTAGTGTAGTCCAGTCCTGTATGGACAATGGCTTGTGTAGTGTAGAACTGTGTAGTGTTGTCCTGTGTAGTGAAGTCCTGTGTAGTGTAGTCCTGTGTAGTCATGTGTAGTGTAGTACTGTTTAGTGTAGTTCTGTGTAGTGTTGTCCTGTTTAATGTAGTCCTGTGTAGTGTAGTACTGTGTAGTGTAGTCCTGTGTAGTGCAGTACTGTGTAGTGTAGTACTGTGCGTAGTGTAGTACTGTGTAGTGTAGTCCTGTGTAGTGTAGAACTGTGTAGTGAAATCCTGTGTAGTGTAGTCCTGTGTAGTGTGGTACTGTGTAGTGTATTACTGTGTAGAGTAGTACTGTGTAGTGTAGTCCTGTGTAGTGTAGTTCTGTGTAGTGTAGTAATCTGCAGTGTATTGCTGTGTGTAGTGTAGTACTGTGAAGTGTAGTCCTGTGTGGTGTAGTATTGTGTGTTGTGTAGTACTGTGTAGTGTGGTCCTGTGTAGTGTAGTACTGTGTAGTGTAGTACTGTGTAGTGTTGTCCAGTGTGGTGAAGTCTTGTGTAGTGTAGTCCTGAGTATTGTAGTCTTGTGTAGTGTAGCCCCGAGTAGTGTAACCCTGTGTAGTGTAGTCATGCGTAGTGTAGTCATGTGAACTCTAGTACTGTGTAGTTTAGTACTGTGTAGTTTAGTCACGTGTAGTGTAGTCATGTGATGTGTAGTCGTGGCTAGTGAAGTACTGTGTGTAGTGTAGTACTGTGTAGTGTAGTCCTGAGAAGCGTAGTACTGTGTAGTGTAGTCATGTGTAGTGTAGTCATGATTACTGTAGTACTGTGTAGTGTATTCCTCTGTAGTGTAGTCCTGTGTAGTGTAGTACTGTGTAGTGTTGGCCTGTGTAGTGTAGTCCTGTGTAGTGTAGTCATGTGTAGTGTAGTACTGTGTAGTGCAGTCCTGTGTAGTGTAGTCCTGTGTAGTGTAGTCCAGTGTAGTGTAGTCAGGTGTAGTGTAGGCTTCTCTAGTCTAGTACTGTGTACTGTAGTCCTTTGTTTTGATTGTTGCCGCCGAAGGCAGCTAGTTTATTGTGCACCCCATACTCATCCTGTGAGCGGTAGCGCAAAAGCATTACAGACGGCACAAAAAGTCTTTATCAGACCTCATCTTAGATTATTACATAAACAATTTCATCTATCCTTCACACCTTATAGTTACAATGTCAGCTAGTTACAGAGAAAATGCTATTTCAAGAGCTATATATTTACAGTAAGTCATCATACATTAATGGTAGGTCTTATCGCTAATACATAATAGTTTGACCAATGGGGACATTACAGAGTTATAGGGGAGCTTCTGTTTATTATTAGTCCTCACAATACACTACTTGTTTCTGAATCTCATATGTCGTTCATTTACTGAAAGCGAAATGTGGATACAGTGCAAGGATTTCAGGTAATTTATATATGGTAATAAGATAGGTTACCATATCATACAGAGTGAGCTCAGATTTATCTCTAAATGGCTTAATTTTACTACAATCCAAGATATAGTGTTCGAGTGTGTGTCCCTGTCTTTGTCCACACACTTTTCAATTTACTTCATCTAGATCTCTATACATACTGTAGTCCTGTGTAGTGTTATCCTGTGTAGTGTAGTCATGTGTAGTGTATTACTGTGTAGTGTAGTCCTGTGAAGTGTAGTCATGTGTAGTGTAGTCCTGTGTAGTGTAGTCCTGTGAAGTGTAGTCATATGTAGTGTAGTCCTGTGTGGTGTAGTCATGTGTAGTGTAGTGTAGTACTGTGTAGTGTAGTCTTGTGTAGTGTAGTCCTGTGTAGTGTAGCCCTTTGTAGTGTTCTCCTGTGTAGTGAAATCCTTTGCAGTGTAGACCTGTGTAGTATAGTTATGTGCAGTGTAGTGTAGTCCTGAAAAGTGTAGTCCTGTGTAATGTTGTCCTGTGTAGTGTAGTCCTGTGTAGTGTAGTTATGTGTAGTGTAGTCCTCTATAATGTAGTCCTTTGTAGTGTTGTCCTGTGTAATGTAGTCCTGTGTAATGTAGTCCTGTGTAGTGTTGTCCTGTGTAATGTAGTCCTGTGTAGTGTAGTCCTGTGTAGTCTATTTATGTGTAGTGTAGTCCTGTATGGATTAGGCCTGTGTAGTGTAGAAATGTGTAGTGTTGTCCTGTGTAGTGTAGTACTGTGTAGTGTAGTCCTCTGAAGCGTAGTACTGTGTAGTGTAGTCATGTGTAGTGTAGTCATGATTACTGTAGTACTGTGTAGTGTATTCCTCTGTAGTGTAGGCCTGTGTAATGTAGTCCTGTGTAGTGTAGTACTGTGTAGTGTAATCTTGTGAAGTGTAGTCATGTGTAGTGTAGTTCTGTGTAGTGTAGTCATGTGTACTGTAGTACTGTGTGTATTGTAGTACTATGTAGTGTAGTTCTGTGCAGTGTAGCCCTGTGTAGTGTAGTCGTGTGTAGTGTAGTCATGTGCAGTGTAGCCATGTGTATTGTAGTCCTGTGTAGTGTAGTACTCTGAAGTGTAGTATTGTGTAGAGTAGTACTGTGTAGTGTAGTCCTGTGTAGTGTTATCCTGTGTAATGTAGTCCTGTGTAGTGTAGTCCTGTGTAGTGTTGTCCTGTGTAATGTAGTCCTATGTAGTCTAATTATGTGTAGTGTAGTCCTGTATGGATTAGGCCTGTGTAGTGTAGAAATGTGTAGTGTTGTCCTGTGTAGTGTAGTACTGTGTAGTGTAGTCCTCTGAAGCGTAGTACTGTGTAGTGTAGTCATGTGTAGTGTAGTCATGATTACTGTAGTACTGTGTAGTGTATTCCTCTGTAGTGTAGTCCCGTGTAATGTAGTCCTGTGTAGTGTAGTTCTGTGTAGTGTAGTCATGTGTACTGTGTAGTTTAGTCCTGTATAGTGTAGTCCTGCATAGTGTAGTCCTTTGTAGTGTAGTTCTGTGTAGTGTAGTCATGTGTAGTGTAGTAATGTGTAGTGTAATCCTGTGCAGTGTAGTCCTGTGTAGTATAGTCCAGTGTAGTGTAGCCCTGTGTAGTGTAGTCCTGTGTAGTGTAATCTTGTGAAGTGTAGTCATTTGTACTGTAGTACTGTGTAGTTTTGTTCTGTGTAGTGTAGTCCTGTGTAGTGTAGTGCTGTTGAGTGTAGTCCTGTGTAGCGTAGTCATGTGTAGTTTAGTCCTGTGCAGTGTAGTGCTGTTGAGTGTAGTCCTGTGTAGTGTACTCGTGTGTAGTGTAGACTTATATAGTGTTGTCATGTATAGTGAAGTCATGTGTAGTGTAGCCCTGTGTAGTGTAGTCCTGTGTAGTGTATTCCAGTATAGTTTAATCATGTGTAATGTACTCATGAGTAGTGTAGTCTTGTGCAATGTAGTCCAGTGTAGTGTAGTCAATTGTAATGTAGTTATGTGTAGTGTAATCATGTGTAATGTAGTCAAGTGTAGTGTAGTCAGGTGTAGTGTAGTCATGTGTAGTGTAGTCCTGTGTAGAGTAGTCCTGTGTAGTGTAGTACTGTGTAGTGTAGTAATGTGTCCTGTGTATTGTAGTCCTGTGAAGTGTAGTACTGTGAAGTGTTGCCCTGTGTAGTGTAATCCTGTACAGTGTAGTCCTGTGTAGTGTAGTCATGTGTAGTGTAGTACTGTGTTGTGTAATTGTTTGCAGTGTTGTCCTGTGTAGTGAAGTCCAGTGTAGTGTAGCCCTTTGTAGTGCAATCTTGTGTAATGTAGTCCTGGTTAGCATAGTCCTGTGTAGTGCAGTTCTGTGTAGTGTAGTCATTTGTAGTGTAGTCCTGTGTTGTGTAGTACTGTGTAGTATAGTCATGTGTAGTGTAGTCATGTGAAGTGTAGTCATGTGTAGTGTAGTACTGTGTAGTGTTGGCCTGTGTAGTGTAGTCATGTGTAGTGTAGTACTGTGTAGTGTAGTCATGTGCTGTGTAGTTATGTGTAGTGTAGTCCTGTGTAGTGTAGTCAGGTGTAGTGTAGGCTTGTCTAGTCTAGTACTGTGTACTGTAGTCCTTTGTTTTGATTGTTGCTGCCGAAGGCGGCTAGTTTATTGTGCACCCCATACTCATCCTGTGAGCGGTAGCGCAAAAGCATTACAGACGGCACAAAAAGTGTTGTGACCACTTTGAAAAGTGGTCTTTATCAGACCTCATTTTAGATTATTACATAAACAATTTCATCTATCCTTCACACCTTATAGTTACAATGTCAGCTAGTTACAGAGAAAATGCTATTTCAAGAGCTATATATTTACAATAAGTCATCATACATTAATGGTAGGTCTTATCGCTAATACATAATAGTTTGACCAATGGGGACATTACAGAGTTATAGGGGAGCTTCTGTTTATTATTAGTCCTCACAATACACTACTTGTTCCTGAATCTCATACGTCGTTCATCTACTGGAAGCGAAATGTGCATACAGTGCAAGGATTTCAGGTAATTTATCCATGGTAATAAGATAGGTTACCATATCATACAGAGTGAGCTCAGATTTATCTCTAAATGGCTTAATTTTACTACAATCCAAGATATAGTGTTCGAGTGTGTGTCCCTGTCTTTGTCCACACACTTTTCAATTTACTTCATCTAGATCTCTATACATACTGTAGTCCTGTGTAGTGTTATCCTGTGTAGTGTAGTCATGTGTAGTGTATTACTGTGTAGTGTAGTCCTGTGAAGTGTAGTCATGTGTAGTGTAGTCCTGTGTAGTGTAGTCCTGTGAAGTGTAGTCATATGTAGTGTAGTCCTGTGTGGTGTAGTCATGTGTAGTGTAGTGTAGTACTGTGTAGTGTAGTCTTGTGTAGTGTAGTCCTGTGTAGTGTAGCCCTTTGTAGTGTTCTCCTGTGTAGTGAAATCCTTTGCAGTGTAGACCTGTGTAGTATAGGTATGTGCAGTGTAGTGTAGTCCTGAAAAGTGTAGTCCTGTGTAATGTTGTCCTGTGTAGTGTAGTCCTGTGTAGTGTAGTTATGTGTAGTGTAGTCCTCTATAATGTAGTCCTTTGTAGTGTTGTCCTGTGTAATGTAGTCCTGTGTAATGTAGTCCTGTGTAGTGTTGTCCTGTGTAATGTAGTCCTGTGTAGTGTAGTCCTGTGTAGTCTAATTATGTGTAGTGTAGTCCTGTATGGATTAGGCCTGTGTAGTGTAGAAATGTGTAGTGTTGTCCTGTGTAGTGTAGTACTGTGTAGTGTAGTCCTCTGAAGCGTAGTACTGTGTAGTGTAGTCATGTGTAGTGTAGTCATGATTACTGTAGTACTGTGTAGTGTATTCCTCTGTAGTGTAGTCCCGTGTAATGTAGTCCTGTGTAGTGTAGTTCTGTGTAGTGTAGTCATGTGTACTGTGTAGTTTAATCCTGTATAGTGTAGTCCTGCATAGTGTAGTCCTTTGTAGTGTAGTTCTGTGTAGTGTAGTCATGTGTAGTGTAGTACTGTGTAGTGTAATCCTGTGCAGTGTAGTCCTGTGTAGTATAGTCCAGTGTAGTGTAGCCTGTGTAGTGTAGTCCTGTGTAGTGTAATCTTGTGAAGTGTAGTCATTTGTACTGTAGTACTGTGTAGTTTTGTTCTGTGTAGTGTAGTCCTGTGTAGTGTAGTGCTGTTGAGTGTAGTCCTGTGTAGTGTAGTCATGTGTAGTTTAGTCCTGTGCAGTGTAGTGCTGTTGAGTGTAGTCCTGTGTAGTGTACTCGTGTGTAGTGTAGTCTTATATAGTGTTGTCATGTATAGTGAAGTCATGTGTAGTGTAGCCCTGTGTAGTGTAGTCCTGTGTAGTGTATTCCAGTATAGTTTAATCATGTGTAATGTACTCATGAGTAGTGTAGTCTTGTGCAATGTAGTCCAGTGTAGTGTAGTCAATTGTAATGTAGTTATGTGTAGTGTAATCATGTGTAATGTAGTCAAGTGTAGTGTAGTCAGGTGTAGTGTAGTCATGTGTAGTGTAGTCCTGTGTAGAGTAGTCCTGTGTAGTGTAGTACTGTGTAGTGTAGTAATGTGTCCTGTGTATTGTAGTCCTGTGAAGTGTAGTACTGTGAAGTGTTGCCCTGTGTAGTGTAATCCTGTACAGTGTAGTCCTGTGTAGTGTAGTCATGTGTAGTGTAGTACTGTGTTGTGTAATTGTTTGCAGTGTTGTCCTGTGTAGTGAAGTCCAGTGTAGTGTAGCCCTTTGTAGTGCAATCTTGTGTAATGTAGTCCTGGTTAGCATAGTCCTGTGTAGTGCAGTTCTGTGTAGTGTAGTCATTTGTAGTGTAGTCCTGTGTTGTGTAGTACTGTGTAGTATAGTCATGTGTAGTGTAGTCATGTGTAGTGTAGTCATGTGTAGTGTAGTACTGTGTAATGTTGGCCTGTGTAGTGTAGTCATGTGTAGTGTAGTACTGTGTAGTGTAGTCATGTGCTGTGTAGTCAGGTGTAGTGTAGTCCTGTGTAGTGTAGTCAGTGTAGTGTAGGCTTGTCTAGTCTAGTACTGTGTACTGTAGTCCTTTGTTTTGATTGTTGCTGCCGAAGGCGGCTAGTTTATTGTGCACCCCATACTCATCCTGTGAGCGGTAGCGCAAAAGCATTACAGACGGCACAAAAAGTCTTTATCAGACCTCATCTTAGATTATTACATAAACAATTTCATCTATCCTTCACACCTTATAGTTACAATGTCAGCTAGTTACAGAGAAAATGCTATTTCAAGAGCTATATATTTACAATAAGTCATCATACATTAATGGTAGGTCTTATCGCTAATACATAATAGTTTGACCAATGGGGACATTACAGAGTTATAGGGGAGCTTCTGTTTATTATTAGTCCTCACAATACACTACTTGTTTCTGAATCTCATACGTCGTTCATCTACTGGAAGCGAAATGTGCATACAGTGCAAGGATTTTAGGTAATTTATCCATGGTAATAAGATAGGTTACCATATCGTACAGAGTGAGCTCAGATTTATCTCTAAATGGCTTAATTTTACTAAAATCCAAGATATAGTGTTCGAGTGTGTGTCCCTGTCTTTGTCCACACACCTTTCACTTTACTTCATCTAGATCTCTATACATACTGTAGTCCTGTGTAGTGTTATCCCGTGTAGTGTAGTCATGTGTAGTGTATTACTGTGTAGTGTAGTCCTGTGAAGTGTAGTCATGTGTAGTGTAGTCCTGTGTGGTGTAGTCATATGTAGTGTAGTCCTGTGTAGTGTAGTACTCTGTAGTGTAGTCCTGTGTAGTGTAGTCCTGTGTAATGAAGTCATGTGTAGTGTAGTCTTGTGTAGTGTAGTCCTTTGTAGTGTTCTCCTGTGTAGTGTAATCCTTTGTAGTGTAGACCTGTGTAGTATAGTCATGTGCAGTGTAGTGTAGTCCTGAGTAGTGTAGTCCTGAATAGTGCAGTCCTGAAAAGTGTAGTCCTGTGTTGTGTAGTCCTGTGTAGTGTAGTTATGTGTAGTGTAGTCCTTTATAATGTAGTCCTGTGTAGTGTTGTCCTGTGTAATGTAGTTCTGTGTAGTGTAGTCCTGTGTAGTCTAATTATGTGTAGTGTAGTCCAGTCCTGTATGGACAATGGCTTGTGTAGTGTAGAACTGTGTAGTGTTGTCCTGTGTAGTGAAGTCCTGTGTAGTGTAGTCCTGTGTAGTCATGTGTAGTGTAGTACTGTTTAGTGTAGTTCTGTGTAGTGTTGTCCTGTTTAATGTAGTCCTGTGTAGTGTAGTACTGTGTAGTGTAGTCCTGTGTAGTGCAGTACTGTGTAGTGTAGTACTGTGCGTAGTGTAGTACTGTGTAGTGTAGTCCTGTGTAGTGTAGAACTGTGTAGTGAAATCCTGTGTAGTGTAGTCCTGTGTAGTGTGGTACTGTGTAGTGTATTACTGTATAGAGTAGTACTGTGTAGTGTAGTCCTGTGTAGTGTAGTTCTGTGTAGTGTAGTAATCTGCAGTGTATTGCTGTGTGTAGTGTAGTACTGTGAAGTGTAGTCCTGTGTGGTGTAGTATTGTGTGTTGTGTAGTACTGCGTAGTGTGGTCCTGTGTAGTGTAGTACTGTGTAGTGTAGTACTGTGTAGTGTTGTCCAGTGTGGTGAAGTCTTGTGTAGTGTAGTCCTGAGTAATGTAGTCTTGTGTAGTGTAGCCCCGAGTAGTGTAACCCTCTGTAGTGTAGTCATGCGTAGTGTAGTCATGTGAACTCTAGTACTGTGTAGTGTAGTACTGTGTAGTTTAGTCACGTGTAGTGTAGTCATGTGATGTGTAGTCGTGGCTAGTGAAGTACTGTGTGTAGTGTAGTACTGTGTAGTGTAGTCCTGAGAAGCGTAGTACTGTGTAGTGTAGTCATGTGTAGTGTAGTCATGATTACTGTAGTACTGTGTAGTGTATTCCTCTGTAGTGTAGTCCTGTGTAGTGTAGTACTGTGTAGTGTTGGCCTGTGTAGTGTAGTCCTGTGTAGTGCAGTCCTGTGTAGTGTAGTCATGTGTAGTGTAGTACTGTGTAGTGCAGTCCTGTGTAGTGTAGTCCTGTGTAGTGTAGTCCAGTGTAGTGTAGTCAGGTGTAGTGTAGGCTTCTCTAGTCTAGTACTGTGTACTGTAGTCCTTTGTTTTGATTGTTGCCGCCGAAGGCAGCTAGTTTATTGTGCACCCCATACTCATCCTGTGAGCGGTAGCGCAAAAGCATTACAGACGGCACAAAAAGTCTTTATCAGACCTCATCTTAGATTATTACATAAACAATTTCATCTATCCTTCACACCTTATAGTTACAATGTCAGCTAGTTACAGAGAAAATGCTATTTCAAGAGCTATATATTTACAGTAAGTCATCATACATTAATGGTAGGTCTTATCGCTAATACATAATAGTTTGACCAATGGGGACATTACAGAGTTATAGGGGAGCTTCTGTTTATTATTAGTCCTCACAATACACTACTTGTTTCTGAATCTCATATGTCGTTCATTTACTGAAAGCGAAATGTGGATACAGTGCAAGGATTTCAGGTAATTTATATATGGTAATAAGATAGGTTACCATATCATACAGAGTGAGCTCAGATTTATCTCTAAATGGCTTAATTTTACTACAATCCAAGATATAGTGTTCGAGTGTGTGTCCCTGTCTTTGTCCACACACTTTTCAATTTACTTCATCTAGATCTCTATACATACTGTAGTCCTGTGTAGTGTTATCCTGTGTAGTGTAGTCATGTGTAGTGTATTACTGTGTAGTGTAGTCCTGTGAAGTGTAGTCATGTGTAGTGTAGTCCAGTGTAGTGTAGTCAGGTGTAGTGTAGGCTTGTCTAGTCTAGTACTGTGTACTGTAGTCCTTTGTTTTGATTGTTGCCGCCGAAGGCAGCTAGTTTATTGTGCACCCCATACTCATCCTGTGAGCGGTAGCGCAAAAGCATTACAGACGGCACAAAAAGTCTTTATCAGACCTCATCTTAGATTATTACATAAACAATTTCATCTATCCTTCACACCTTATAGTTACAATGTCAGCTAGTTACAGAGAAAATGCTATTTCAAGAGCTATATATTTACAGTAAGTCATCATACATTAATGGTAGGTCTTATCGCTAATACATAATAGTTTGACCAATGGGGACATTACAGAGTTATAGGGGAGCTTCTGTTTATTATTAGTCCTCACAATACACTACTTGTTTCTGGATCTCATACGTCGTTCATCTACTGGAAGCGAAATGTGCATACAGTGCAAGGATTTTAGGTAATTTATCCATGGTAATAAGATAGGTTACCATATCGTACAGAGTGAGCTCAGATTTATCTCTAAATGGCTTAATTTTACTAAAATCCAAGATATAGTGTTCGAGTGTGTGTCCCTGTCTTTGTCCACACACCTTTCACTTTACTTCATCTAGATCTCTATACATACTGTAGTCCTGTGTAGTGTTACCCGTGTAGTGTAGTCATGTGTAGTGAATTACTGTGTAGTGTAGTCCTGTGAAGTGTAGTCATGTGTAGTGTAGTCCTGTGTGGTGTAGTCATATGTAGTGTAGTCCTGTGTAGTGTAGTACTCTGTAGTGTAGTCCTGTGTAGTGTAGTCCTGTGTAATGAAGTCATGTGTAGTGAAGTCTTGTGTAGTGTAGTCCTTTGTAGTGTTCTCCTGTGTAGTGTAATCCTTTGTAGTGTAGACCTGTGTAGTATAGTCATGTGCAGTGTAGTGTAGTCCTGAGTAGTGTAGTCCTGAATAGTGTAGTCCTGAAAAGTGTAGTCCTGTGTTGTGTAGTCCTGTGTAGTGTAGTTATGTGTAGTGTAGTCCTTTATAATGTAGTCCTGTGTAGTGTTGTCCTGTGTAATGTAGTTCTGTGTAGTGTAGTCCTGTGTAGTCTAATTATGTGTAGTGTAGTCCAGTCCTGTATGGACAATGGCTTGTGTAGTGTAGAACTGTGTAGTGTTGTCCTGTGTAGTGAAGTCCTGTGTAGTGTAGTCCTGTGTAGTCATATGTAGTGTAGTACTGTTTAGTGTAGTTCTGTGTAGTGTTGTCCTGTTTAATGTAGTCCTGTGTAGTGTAGTACTGTGTAGTGTAGTCCTGTGTAGTGCAGTACTGTGTAGTGTAGTACTGTGCGTAGTGTAGTACTGTGTAGTGTAGTCCTGTGTAGTGTAGAACTGTGTAGTGAAATCCTGTGTAGTGTAGTCCTGTGTAGTGTGGTACTGTGTAGTGTATTACTGTGTAGAGTAGTACTGTGTAGTGTAGTCCTGTGTAGTGTAGTTCTGTGTAGTGTAGTAATCTGCAGTGTATTGCTGTGTGTAGTGTAGTACTGTGAAGTGTAGTCCTGTGTGGTGTAGTATTGTGTGTTGTGTAGTACTGCGTAGTGTGGTCCTGTGTAGTGTAGTACTGTGTAGTGTAGTACTGTGTAGTGTTGTCCAGTGTGGTGAAGTCTTGTGTAGTGTAGTCCTGAGTAATGTAGTCTTGTGTAGTGTAGCCCCGAGTAGTGTAACCCTGTGTAGTGTAGTCATGCGTAGTGTAGTCATGTGAACTCTAGTACTGTGTAGTGTAGTACTGTGTAGTTTAGTCACGTGTAGTGTAGTCATGTGATGTGTAGTCGTGGCTAGTGAAGTACTGTGTGTAGTGTAGTACTGTGTAGTGTAGTCCTGAGAAGCGTAGTACTGTGTAGTGTAGTCATGATTACTGTAGTATGATTACTGTAGTACTGTGTAGTGTATTCCTCTGTAGTGTAGTCCTGTGTAGTGTAGTACTGTGTAGTGTTGGCCTGTGTAGTGTAGTCCTGTGTAGTGTAGTCATGTGTAGTGTAGTACTGTGTAGTGCAGTCCTGTGTAGTGTAGTCCTGTGTAGTGTAGTCCAGTGTAGTGTAGTCAGGTGTAGTGTAGGCTTCTCTAGTCTAGTACTGTGTACTGTAGTCCTTTGTTTTGATTGTTGCCGCCGAAGGCAGCTAGTTTATTGTGCACCCCATACTCATCCTGTGAGCGGTAGCGCAAAAGCATTACAGACGGCACAAAAAGTCTTTATCAGACCTCATCTTAGATTATTACATAAACAATTTCATCTATCCTTCACACCTTATAGTTACAATGTCAGCTAGTTACAGAGAAAATGCTATTTCAAGAGCTATATATTTACAGTAAGTCATCATACATTAATGGTAGGTCTTATCGCTAATACATAATAGTTTGACCAATGGGGACATTACAGAGTTATAGGGGAGCTTCTGTTTATTATTAGTCCTCACAATACACTACTTGTTTCTGAATCTCATATGTCGTTCATTTACTGAAAGCGAAATGTGGATACAGTGCAAGGATTTCAGGTAATTTATATATGGTAATAAGATAGGTTACCATATCATACAGAGTGAGCTCAGATTTATCTCTAAATGGCTTAATTTTACTACAATCCAAGATATAGTGTTCGAGTGTGTGTCCCTGTCTTTGTCCACACACTTTTCAATTTACTTCATCTAGATCTCTATACATACTGTAGTCCTGTGTAGTGTTATCCTGTGTAGTGTAGTCATGTGTAGTGTATTACTGTGTAGTGTAGTCCTGTGAAGTGTAGTCATGTGTAGTGTAGTCCTGTGTAGTGTAGTCCTGTGAAGTGTAGTCATATGTAGTGTAGTCCTGTGTGGTGTAGTCATGTGTAGTGTAGTGTAGTACTGTGTAGTGTAGTCTTGTGTAGTGTAGTCCTGTGTAGTGTAGCCCTTTGTAGTGTTCTCCTGTGTAGTGAAATCCTTTGCAGTGTAGACCTGTGTAGTATAGTTATGTGCAGTGTAGTGTAGTCCTGAAAAGTGTAGTCCTGTGTAATGTTGTCCTGTGTAGTGTAGTCCTGTGTAGTGTAGTTATGTGTAGTGTAGTCCTCTATAATGTAGTCCTTTGTAGTGTTGTCCTGTGTAATGTAGTCCTGTGTAATGTAGTCCTGTGTAGTGTTGTCCTGTGTAATGTAGTCCTGTGTAGTGTAGTCCTGTGTAGTCTATTTATGTGTAGTGTAGTCCTGTATGGATTAGGCCTGTGTAGTGTAGAAATGTGTAGTGTTGTCCTGTGTAGTGTAGTACTGTGTAGTGTAGTCCTCTGAAGCGTAGTACTGTGTAGTGTAGTCATGTGTAGTGTAGTCATGATTACTGTAGTACTGTGTAGTGTATTCCTCTGTAGTGTAGGCCTGTGTAATGTAGTCCTGTGTAGTGTAGTACTGTGTAGTGTAATCTTGTGAAGTGTAGTCATGTGTAGTGTAGTTCTGTGTAGTGTAGTCATGTGTACTGTAGTACTGTGTGTATTGTAGTACTATGTAGTGTAGTTCTGTGCAG
The DNA here is from genome assembly GCA_020271785.1 of Procambarus virginalis. NCBI lineage: Eukaryota > Metazoa > Arthropoda > Malacostraca > Decapoda > Cambaridae > Procambarus > Procambarus virginalis. Next base: position 23,543 of record WNGS01005343.1, on the reverse strand, counting down.
TGTAGCCCTGTGTAGTGTAGTCGTGTGTAGTGTAGTCATGTGCAGTGTAGCCATGTGTATTGTAGTCCTGTGTAGTGTAGTACTCTGAAGTGTAGTATTGTGTAGAGTAGTACTGTGTAGTGTAGTCCTGTGTAGTGTTATCCTGTGTAATGTAGTCCTGTGTAGTGTAGTCCTGTGTAGTGTTGTCCTGTGTAATGTAGTCCTATGTAGTCTAATTATGTGTAGTGTAGTCCTGTATGGATTAGGCCTGTGTAGTGTAGAAATGTGTAGTGTTGTCCTGTGTAGTGTAGTACTGTGTAGTGTAGTCCTCTGAAGCGTAGTACTGTGTAGTGTAGTCATGTGTAGTGTAGTCATGATTACTGTAGTACTGTGTAGTGTATTCCTCTGTAGTGTAGTCCCGTGTAATGTAGTCCTGTGTAGTGTAGTTCTGTGTAGTGTAGTCATGTGTACTGTGTAGTTTAGTCCTGTATAGTGTAGTCCTGCATAGTGTAGTCCTTTGTAGTGTAGTTCTGTGTAGTGTAGTCATGTGTAGTGTAGTAATGTGTAGTGTAATCCTGTGCAGTGTAGTCCTGTGTAGTATAGTCCAGTGTAGTGTAGCCCTGTGTAGTGTAGTCCTGTGTAGTGTAATCTTGTGAAGTGTAGTCATTTGTACTGTAGTACTGTGTAGTTTTGTTCTGTGTAGTGTAGTCCTGTGTAGTGTAGTGCTGTTGAGTGTAGTCCTGTGTAGCGTAGTCATGTGTAGTTTAGTCCTGTGCAGTGTAGTGCTGTTGAGTGTAGTCCTGTGTAGTGTACTCGTGTGTAGTGTAGACTTATATAGTGTTGTCATGTATAGTGAAGTCATGTGTAGTGTAGCCCTGTGTAGTGTAGTCCTGTGTAGTGTATTCCAGTATAGTTTAATCATGTGTAATGTACTCATGAGTAGTGTAGTCTTGTGCAATGTAGTCCAGTGTAGTGTAGTCAATTGTAATGTAGTTATGTGTAGTGTAATCATGTGTAATGTAGTCAAGTGTAGTGTAGTCAGGTGTAGTGTAGTCATGTGTAGTGTAGTCCTGTGTAGAGTAGTCCTGTGTAGTGTAGTACTGTGTAGTGTAGTAATGTGTCCTGTGTATTGTAGTCCTGAAGTGTAGTACTGTGAAGTGTTGCCCTGTGTAGTGTAATCCTGTACAGTGTAGTCCTGTGTAGTGTAGTCATGTGTAGTGTAGTACTGTGTTGTGTAATTGTTTGCAGTGTTGTCCTGTGTAGTGAAGTCCAGTGTAGTGTAGCCCTTTGTAGTGCAATCTTGTGTAATGTAGTCCTGGTTAGCATAGTCCTGTGTAGTGCAGTTCTGTGTAGTGTAGTCATTTGTAGTGTAGTCCTGTGTTGTGTAGTACTGTGTAGTATAGTCATGTGTAGTGTAGTCATGTGTAGTGTAGTCATGTGTAGTGTAGTACTGTGTAGTGTTGGCCTGTGTAGTGTAGTCATGTGCTGTGTAGTTATGTGTAGTGTAGTCCTGTGTAGTGTAGTCAGGTGTAGTGTAGGCTTGTCTAGTCTAGTACTGTGTACTGTAGTCCTTTGTTTTGATTGTTGCTGCCGAAGGCGGCTAGTTTATTGTGCACCCCATACTCATCCTGTGAGCGGTAGCGCAAAAGCATTACAGACGGCACAAAAAGTCTTTATCAGACCTCATCTTAGATTATTACATAAACAATTTCATCTATCCTTCACACCTTATAGTTACAATGTCAGCTAGTTACAGAGAAAATGCTATTTCAAGAGCTATATATTTACAATAAGTCATCATACATTAATGGTAGGTCTTATCGCTAATACATAATAGTTTGACCAATGGGGACATTACAGAGTTATAGGGGAGCTTCTGTTTATTATTAGTCCTCACAATACACTACTTGTTCCTGAATCTCATACGTCGTTCATCTACTGGAAGCGAAATGTGCATACAGTGCAAGGATTTCAGGTAATTTATCCATGGTAATAAGATAGGTTACCATATCATACAGAGTGAGCTCAGATTTATCTCTAAATGGCTTAATTTTACTAAAATCCAAGATATAGTGTTCGAGTGTGTGTCCCTGTCTTTGTCCACACACCTTTCACTTTACTTCATCTAGATCTCTATACATACTGTAGTCCTGTGTAGTGTTATCCCGTGTAGTGTAGTCATGTGTAGTGTATTACTGTGTAGTGTAGTCCTGTGAAGTGTAGTCATGTGTAGTGTAGTCCTGTGTGGTGTAGTCATATGTAGTGTAGTCCTGTGTAGTGTAGTACTCTGTAGTGTAGTCCTGTGTAGTGTAGTCCTGTGTAATGAAGTCATGTGTAGTGTAGTCTTGTGTAGTGTAGTCCTTTGTAGTGTCTCCTGTGTAGTGTAATCCTTTGTAGTGTAGACCTGTGTAGTATAGTCATGTGCAGTGTAGTGTAGTCCTGAATAGTGTAGTCCTGAATAGTGTAGTCCTGAATAGTGTAGTCCTGAAAAGTGTAGTCCTGTGTTGTGTAGTCCTGTGTAGTGTAGTTATGTGTAGTGTAGTCCTTTATAATGTAGTCCTGTGTAGTGTTGTCCTGTGTAATGTAGTTCTGTGTAGTGTAGTCCTGTGTAGTCTAATTATGTGTAGTGTAGTCCAGTCCTGTATGGACAATGGCTTGTGTAGTGTAGAACTGTGTAGTGTTGTCCTGTGTAGTGAAGTCCTGTGTAGTGTAGTCCTGTGTAGTAATGTGTAGTGTAGTACTGTTTAGTGTAGTTCTGTGTAGTGTTGTCCTGTTTAATGTAGTCCTGTGTAGTGTAGTACTGTGTAGTGTAGTCCTGTGTAGTGCAGTACTGTGTAGTGTAGTACTGTGCGTAGTGTAGTACTGTGTAGTGTAGTCCTGTGTCGTGTAGAACTGTGTAGTGAAATCCTGTGTAGTGTAGTCCTGTGTAGTGTGGTACTGTGTAGTGTATTACTGTGTAGAGTAGTACTGTGTAGTGTAGTCCTGTGTAGTGTAGTTCTGTGTAGTGTAGTAATCTGCAGTGTTGCTGTGTGTAGTGTAGTACTGTGAAGTGTAGTCCTGTGTGGTGTAGTATTGTGTGTTGTGTAGTACTGTGTAGTGTGTGGCCTGTGTAGTGTAGTACTGTGTAGTGTAGTACTGTGTAGTGTTGTCCAGTGTGGTGAAGTCTTGTGTAGTGTAGTCCTGAGTAGTAGTCTTGTGTAGTGTAGCCCCGAGTAGTGTAACCCGGTGTAGTGTAGTCATGTGAACTCTAGTACTGTGAAGTGTAGTACTGTGTAGTTTAGTCACGTGTAGTGTAGTCATGTGATGTGTAGTCGTGGCTAGTGAAGTACTGTGTGTAGTGTAGTACTGTGTAGTGTAGTCCTAGAAGCGTAGTACTGTGTAGTGTAGTCATGTGGTTGTAGTCATGATTACTGTAGTACTGTGTAGTGTATTCCTCTGTAGTGTAGTCCTGTGTAGTGTAGTACTGTGTAGTAGTGTTGGCCTGTGTAGTGTAGTCCTGTGTAGTGCAGTCCTGTGTAGTGTAGTCATGTGTAGTTAGTACTGTGTAGTGTGTCCTGTGTAGTGTAGTCCAGTGTAGTGTAGTCAGGTGTAGTGGGCTTCTCTAGTCTAGTACTGTGTACTGTAGTCCTTTGTTTTGATTGTTTGCCGCCGAAGGCAGCTATTTATTGTGCACCCCATACTCATCCTGTGAGCGGTAGCGCAAAACATTACAGACGGCACAAAAGTCTTT
>WNGS01005343.1:0-17630 GCA_020271785.1 Procambarus virginalis | reverse complement strand
TCTGTGTAGTGTAGTCATGTGTACTGTAGTACTGTGTGTATTGTAGTACTATGTAGTGTAGTTCTGTGCAGTGTAGCCCTGTGTAGTGTAGTCGTGTGTAGTGTAGTCATGTGCAGTGTAGCCATGTGTATTGTAGTCCTGTGTAGTGTAGTACTCTGAAGTGTAGTTTGTGTAGAGTAGTACTGTGTAGTGTAGTCCTGTGTAGTGTTATCCTGTGTAATGTAGTCCTGTGTAGTGTAGTCCTGTACTCACCTAGTTGTACTCACCTAGTTGTGCTTGCGGGGGTTGAGCTCTGGCTCTTTGGTCCCGCCTCTGAACCGTCAATCAACAGGTGTACAGTTTCCTGAGCCTAATGGCTCTATCATATCTACATTTGAAACTGTGTATGGAGTCAGCCTCCACCACATCGCTTCCTAATGCATTCCATTTGTCACCACTCTGACACTAAAAAAGTTCTTTCTAATATCTCTGTGGCTCATTTGGGCACTCAGCTTCCACCTGTGTCCCCTAGTGCGTGTGCCCCTTGTGTTAAACAGCCTGTCTTTATCAACCCTGTCGATTCCCCTGAGAATCTTGAATGTGGTGATCATGTCCCCCCTAACTCTCTGTCTTCCAACGAAGTGAGAAGACTCCTGTGTAGTGTTGTCCTGTGTAATGTAGTCCTATGTAGTCTAATTATGTGTAGTGTAGTCCTGTATGGATTAGGCCTGTGTAGTGTAGAAATGTGTAGTGTTGTCCTGTGTAGTGTAGTACTGTGTAGTGTAGTCCTCTGAAGCGTAGTACTGTGTAGTGTAGTCATGTGTAGTGTAGTCATGATTACTGTAGTACTGTGTAGTGTATTCCTCTGTAGTGTAGTCCCGTGTAATGTAGTCCTGTGTAGTGTAGTTCTGTGTGTGTAGTCATGTGTACTGTGTAGTTTAGTCCTGTATAGTGTAGTCCTGCATAGTGTAGTCCTTTGTAGTGTAGTTCTGTGTAGTGTAGTCATGTGTAGTGTAGTACTGTGTAGTGTAATCCTGTGCAGTGTAGTCCTGTGTAGTATAGTCCAGTGTAGTGTAGCCCTGTGTAGTGTAGTCCTGTGTAGTGTAATCTTGTGAAGTGTAGTCATTTGTACTGTAGTACTGTGTAGTTTTGTTCTGTGTAGTGTAGTCCTGTGTAGTGTAGTGCTGTTGAGTGTAGTCCTGTGTAGCGTAGTCATGTGTACTTTAGTCCTGTGCAGTGTAGTGCTGTTGAGTGTAGTCCTGTGTAGTGTACTCGTGTGTAGTGTAGTCTTATATAGTGTTGTCATGTATAGTGAAGTCATGTGTAGTGTAGCCCTGTGTAGTGTAGTCCTGTGTAGTGTATTCCAGTATAGTTTAATCATGTGTAATGTACTCATGAGTAGTGTAGTCTTGTGCAATGTAGTCCAGTGTAGTGTAGTCAATTGTAATGTAGTTATGTGTAGTGTAATCATGTGTAATGTAGTCAAGTGTAGTGTAGTCAGGTGTAGTGTAGTCATGTGTAGTGTAGTCCTGTGTAGAGTAGTCCTGTGTAGTGTAGTACTGTGTAGTGTAGTAATGTGTCCTGTGTATTGTAGTCCTGTGAAGTGTAGTACTGTGAAGTGTTGCCCTGTGTAGTGTAATCCTGTACAGTGTAGTCCTGTGTAGTGTAGTCATGTGTAGTGTAGTACTGTGTTGTGTAATTGTTTGCAGTGTTGTCCTGTGTAGTGAAGTCCAGTGTAGTGTAGCCCTTTGTATTGCAATCTTGTGTAATGTAGTCCTGGTTAGCATAGTCCTGTGTAGTGCAGTTCTGTGTAGTGTAGTCATTTGTAGTGTAGTCCTGTGTTGTGTAGTACTGTGTAGTATAGTCATGTGTAGTGTAGTCATGTGTAGTGTAGTCATGTGTAGTGTAGTACTGTGTAGTGTTGGCCTGTGTAGTGTAGTCATGTGTAGTGTAGTACTGTGTAGTGTAGTCATGTGCTGTGTAGTTATGTGTAGTGTAGTCCTGTGTAGTGTAGTCAGGTGTAGTGTAGGCTTGTCTAGTCTAGTACTGTGTACTGTAGTCCTTTGTTTTGATTGTTGCTGCCGAAGGCGGCTAGTTTATTGTGCACCCCATACTCATCCTGTGAGCGGTAGCGCAAAAGCATTACAGACGGCACAAAAAGTCTTTATCAGACCTCATCTTAGATTATTACATAAACAATTTCATCTATCCTTCACACCTTATAGTTACAATGTCAGCTAGTTACAGAGAAAATGCTATTTCAAGAGCTATATATTTACAATAAGTCATCATACATTAATGGTAGGTCTTATCGCTAATACATAATAGTTTGACCAATGGGGACATTACAGAGTTATAGGGGAGCTTCTGTTTATTATTAGTCCTCACAATACACTACTTGTTTCTGAATCTCATCCGTCGTTCATCTACTGGAAGCGAAATGTGCATACAGTGCAAGGATTTTAGGTAATTTATCCATGGTAATAAGATAGGTTACCATATCGTACAGAGTGAGCTCAGATTTATCTCTAAATGGCTTAATTTTACTAAAATCCAAGATATAGTGTTCGAGTGTGTGTCCCTGTCTTTGTCCACACACCTTTCACTTTACTTCATCTAGATCTCTATACATACTGTAGTCCTGTGTAGTGTTATCCCGTGTAGTGTAGTCATGTGTAGTGTATTACTGTGTAGTGTAGTCCTGTGAAGTGTAGTCATGTGTAGTGTAGTCCTGTGTGGTGTAGTCATATGTAGTGTAGTCCTGTGTAGTGTAGTACTCTGTAGTGTAGTCCTGTGTAGTGTAGTCCTGTGTAATGAAGTCATGTGTAGTGTAGTCTTGTGTAGTGTAGTCCTTTGTAGTGTTCTCCTGTGTAGTGTAATCCTTTGTAGTGTAGACCTGTGTAGTATAGTCATGTGCAGTGTAGTGTAGTCCTGAGTAGTGTAGTCCTGAATAGTGTAGTCCTGAAAAGTGTAGTCCTGTGTTGTGTAGTCCTGTGTAGTGTAGTTATGTGTAGTGTAGTCCTTTATAATGTAGTCCTGTGTAGTGTTGTCCTGTGTAATGTAGTTCTGTGTAGTGTAGTCCTGTGTAGTCTAATTATGTGTAGTGTAGTCCAGTCCTGTATGGACAATGGCTTGTGTAGTGTAGAACTGTGTAGTGTTGTCCTGTGTAGTGAAGTCCTGTGTAGTGTAGTCCTGTGTAGTCATGTGTAGTGTAGTACTGTTTAGTGTAGTTCTGTGTAGTGTTGTCCTGTTTAATGTAGTCCTGTGTAGTGTAGTACTGTGTAGTGTAGTCCTGTGTAGTGCAGTACTGTGTAGTGTAGTACTGTGCGTAGTGTAGTACTGTGTAGTGTAGTCCTGTGTAGTGTAGAACTGTGTAGTGAAATCCTGTGTAGTGTAGTCCTGTGTAGTGTGGTACTGTGTAGTGTATTACTGTGTAGAGTAGTACTGTGTAGTGTAGTCCTGTGTAGTGTAGTTCTGTGTAGTGTAGTAATCTGCAGTGTATTGCTGTGTGTAGTGTAGTACTGTGAAGTGTAGTCCTGTGTGGTGTAGTATTGTGTGTTGTGTAGTACTGCGTAGTGTGGTCCTGTGTAGTGTAGTACTGTGTAGTGTAGTACTGTGTAGTGTTGTCCAGTGTGGTGAAGTCTTGTGTAGTGTAGTCCTGAGTAATGTAGTCTTGTGTAGTGTAGCCCCGAGTAGTGTAACCCTGTGTAGTGTAGTCATGCGTAGTGTAGTCATGTGAACTCTAGTACTGTGTAGTGTAGTACTGTGTAGTTTAGTCACGTGTAGTGTAGTCATGTGATGTGTAGTCGTGGCTAGTGAAGTACTGTGTGTAGTGTAGTACTGTGTAGTGTAGTCCTGAGAAGCGTAGTACTGTGTAGTGTAGTCATGATTACTGTAGTACTGTGTAGTGTATTCCTCTGTAGTGTAGTCCTGTGTAGTGTAGTACTGTGTAGTGTAGGCCTGTGTAGTGTAGTCCTGTGTAGTGCAGTCCTGTGTAGTGTAGTCATGTGTAGTGTAGTACTGTGTAGTGCAGTCCTGTGTAGTGTAGTCCTGTGTAGTGTAGTCCAGTGTAGTGTAGTCAGGTGTAGTGTAGGCTTCTCTAGTCTAGTACTGTGTACTGTAGTCCTTTGTTTTGATTGTTGCCGCCGAAGGCAGCTAGTTTATTGTGCACCCCATACTCATCCTGTGAGCGGTAGCGCAAAAGCATTACAGACGGCACAAAAAGTCTTTATCAGACCTCATCTTAGATTATTACATAAACAATTTCATCTATCCTTCACACCTTATAGTTACAAGTCAGCTAGTTACAGAGAAAATGCTATTTCAAGAGCTATATATTTACAGTAAGTCATCATACATTAATGGTAGGTCTTATCGCTAATACATAATAGTTTGACCAATGGGGACATTACAGAGTTATAGGGGAGCTTCTGTTTATTATTAGTCCTCACAATACACTACTTGTTTCTGAATCTCATATGTCGTTCATTTACTGAAAGCGAAATGTGGATACAGTGCAAGGATTTCAGGTAATTTATATATGGTAATAAGATAGGTTACCATATCATACAGAGTGAGCTCAGATTTATCTCTAAATGGCTTATTTTACTACAATCCAAGATATAGTGTTCGAGTGTGTTTCCCTGTCTTTGTCCACACACTTTTCAATTTACTTCATCTAGATCTCTATACATACTGTAGTCCTGTGTATGTTATCCTGTGTAGTGTAGTCAGGGTAGTGTATTACTGTGTGTGTAGTCCTGTGAAGTGTAGTCATGTGTAGTGTAGTCCTGTGTAGTGTAGNGTACTATGTTCCTCGCCCTAACCTAGTCACTCAGTATTATTCACTCATTTATCTATGTCTTGTCTATCTATGTCTTAAAGGTTACAAGACGTACATTAGTCAATACAATGGTGCTTAAAATGTTAAGGATCTCTTGTGAAACACGGGCATTAATAAAAAATTTTATTAGGTAAAATAAATAAAAAAGGCCCAAGGGCCATGAAGTAACAAGAATGCAAGGCTGGCACAAGCTGGCGTAAGTACAGAAGACGGAAGATTCTTCATATTAAAAGACCCTGCTTCTCCAAGATGGCAGTCACACCCTGCTTGCCCTGGACAATCACCATATGGAGAAGGACTGTTTACTGTGAAGGGAAGTCCACAAATGCAATGCCAGCATGAGTCAGTCTTGAAGGGTAAACGATGATGGCACCCTCAGAGTAACACAAAAGCCGAGCAAGCCCAGTGAGGAAGACCTGTTGATGGGAAAGAAGGAGAATTTTTAGTCATACAATTTTGTTTTATAAGATTCCAAAATATTACATTGATATAAATTTGTGAGAGTATTCTGAGCATTTTGAGCCATCTTGAGTCCTCTCCTCACTAAGTAACTAACTGCCAAAAGATTAAACAACCCCTGGCCCACAAGTGGCATACTGTACGGTGCGCCAAAGTGTTAATAAAACAATTACTGTAACAAGAAACACGAATATGAAAAAAATGAAAATAGAATTTGCCTAGTTACAAAACAAGAAGTTAAGAGATACTCATCAATGATTACCAATATAATACAAAGAGCCAAAGCTTCCTTTTATGGGAATGGATTTAAAGAAGCAAAAGGAAATATGAACATTACATCTCTACCATCACCCATGTCTAACATCCTAGGGTCTAAACAACAATCACATACCAAGCAGATAAAACTCTCCAAAGATGGATACACACTTGCAACAGACTTAGATATTGCAACTGATTTCAATAGCTTCTTTTCATGAATTTGTGCAAACCTTGGCAGAAAAATTCCAAAGACCCAGACACATGTTACTACATATCTCACAGATAGCTAACACTACTCCTTTTACCAGTCAGCCCGACAGACATTATATCCATAATTCAATTACTTAAAATCAAAGCTTGGAACATTAATGAAATAATGTCTATGATATATAAGAGTGCTGCCCTGCTCTTGCAACACCCACCAACACTCTTGCTTGATATAATCTACACTGCCCTTGACAAAAATGAGTTCTCAATTGGCCTATTCATTGACTTGAGGAAAGCCTTTGATACTATAAACCATAACTACCTCTTAAGGGGCCCAGTGATTGGGCACCGAAACTACATCATACACACTCAATTTTTTGTGTGCATAATCCTCGTGGCAAATGCTCCAACATTTCCTTTTAAATCAACATCACAACATGAATGGAAAAAAGTTACAAAAAAAAATTAAAATTGCTCTAAATATTTTATGTCACCAATTGTTATTTTATTCATTATGGTCTCAGAATGGCATATAACTTTCAATTGCCAGTGAGAAAAATATTGTTCAAGAGTATAGTTTACTGTAAAACATTTTTTGAATGGGGGCCATCCAAATATGTGCCAAATTTATATGCAAAATATTTATAACTCCAAACGTTATGGCTTTATGACAAATCGATTCATTAGGAACCTTAGCACTAAGAACTTTGCACATAATCCGTGGACATCTTCAAGAGAAAACTGGACTGTTTTCTAAGAGAAGTTCCGGATCAGCCGGGCTGTGGTGGGTATGTGGCCCTGCGGGCCGCTCCAAGCAACAGCCTGGTGGACCAAACTCTCACAAGTCGAGCCTGGCCTCGGGCCGGGCTTGGGGAGTAGAAGAGCAGAACCCCATCAAGCAGGTATCAATATAGGAAGAAGCCAAACCCCCAAACATACCAGCGATACAAAGATGCGAGAAACAACTATACAGCAGTAAGGGGAGAGGCAGAAAGAAATTTTTAAAAAGGGATAATGGATAAATGTAAAACAGAACTGGGCCTATTCTACAAATTCATAAACAACAAATTGCAGGTAAAGGATAATATCCAGAGGTTGAAAATAGGAAACAGATTCACAGAAAATGATAATGAAATGTGTGAAACATTAAACAAAAAGTTCCAAAGTGTGTTTATACAAAACGAAATCTTAAGAGAACCAGACACAATAAGAATTTCTGAGAACATCATAGAGCGTATAGAGGTGTCTAGAGATGAAGTGGAAAATATGCTAAAGGAGCTAAGTAAGAACAAAGCAGTTGGTCCAGATGGAGTTTCACCATGGGTTCTGAGAGAATGTGCATCTGAGCTCAGCCTTCCACTTCACCTGATCTTTCAGGCATCCCTGTGTACAGGAGTCATAGCAAACATGTGGAAAAAGGCTAACATAGTTCCAATCTACAAAAGTGGCAACAGGGAAGACCCCCCCCCCCCTTAATTATAGACCTGAATCATTGACAAGTGTAACAGTGAAAAGATTGAAAAAAAAATAAAAACTAAATGGGTAGAACACCTGGAGAGAAATTATATAATATCACACAGACAGTATTGTTTTCGATCTGGAAGATCCTGTGTATCGAATTTACTCAGTTTCTATGATTGAGCCACAGAGATTTTAAAGGAAAAAGGTAGTTGGGTTGACTGCATCTATCTAGACATAAAAAAGGCTTTCGACACAGTTCCACATAAGAGGTTGTTCTGGAAACTAGAAAATTTTGGAGGGGTGACAGGTAAGCTTCTAACATGGATGAAAAATTTTCTGACTGATAGAAAAATGAGGGCAGTAATCAGAGGCAATCGGACTGGAGAAGTGTCACAAGTGGAGTACCACAGTACATGCACCAGAAATGTTCATTGTCTACAAAAATGATCTACCAGTTGGAATACAGAATTATATAAACATGTTTGCTGATGATGCTAAGATAATGGGATGGATAAGAAATTCAGATGATTGTCATGCCCTTCAAGAAGACCTGGACAAAATAAGTATATGGAGAACCACTTGGCAAATGGAATTTAATGTGAATAAATGCCATGTTATGGAATGTGGAATAGAACATAGATTCCACACAACCTTTAAATTATGTGAGAAATCTTCATATAATTCTGATAAAGAGGTCTAGGGTTGATTCTAGATAGAAAACTATCACTTGAGGATCACATAAAGAATGTTGTGTGAGGAGCGTATGCCACGCTTTCTAACTTCAGAATTTCGTTTAAATACATGGATGGCGAAATACTAAAGAAATTGTTCACGAGTTTTGTTTGGCCAAGGCTAGAATATGCAGCGGTTGTGTGGTGCCCATATCTTAAGAAGCACATCAACACACTGGAAAAGGTACAAAGACATGCTACTAAGTGGCTCCCAGAATTAAAGGGCAAGAGCTACGTGGAGAGGTCAGAGGCATTAAATATGCCAAAACTAGAAGACAACAAAAAGAGGTGATATGATCACTATGTACAAAATAGTAACAGGAATTGATAAAATCGATAGGGAAGATTTCCCGAGACCTGGAACTTCAAGAACAAAAGGTCATAGATTTAAACTAACTAAACAAAGATGCCAAAGAAATATACAAAAATTTCCTTTCGCATACAGAGTGGTACACGGTTGGAACAAGTTAAGTGAGAAGGTGGTGGCGGCCAAGACCGTCAGTAGTTTCAAAGCATTATGTGACAGAGTGCTGGGTAGACAGGACACCACGAGCGTAGCTCTAATCCTGTAACTACACTTAGGTAATTACATATGGTGTCAGCAAGCTTACCATCGAAACACACACAAACAGCCTGCCTATTATTCAAGGCCTTCTCTGAGTACTCTTTATTTTCTTCTCTGAGGCTATGGATCTCTAATCTTGCACCAGAGGTGGTACCCCTTTTAAGTTTTTAACTACTGCACTGAGCACCTTTTTTTGGCAAAGACTTCTTAGTGCAATTGCCAAGGACATAGTTCTTATATTTTTTTGTTTATAAATATTCAGGTATAGTTAATGTCAAAATGTTTCAAAACTCAACAATTTATATTTCAAAACAAAAAAGTAATGAAAACATTACAAAACATTAAAATATAGCCTAATTAATTAATTAATAAAATAGCACAACTCTCAGAATGCCTAAAGGTGCTTTGAGCAATGAAGTAGTTAATTCTATATATATAATATTATATAACTGAAAACTCACACCCCAGAAGTGACTCGAACCATACTCCCACGAGCAACGCAACTGGTATGTACAGGAACGCCTTAAACCACTTGACCATCACGACCGGACATAAGGAAGTGATAGCCGAGGCTATATGAACCACTTTGGGAAGTGGTTCATATAGCCTCGGCTATCACTTCCTTATGTCCGGTCGTGATGGTCAAGTGGTTTAAGGCGTTCCTGTACATACCAGATGCGTTGCTCCTGGGAGTATGGGTTCGAGTCACTTCTGGGGTGTGAGTTTTCAGTTGTATCTAGTCCTAGGGACCATTCAGGCTTGTTTGCATATAATATTATATATATAATATATAATTACCTGTGACTACTGCTTAGCGAAAATTTGATCTCTGTGAAAATTGGTCTCGTCATTGCTAGGAGATATTTTAAGACTATGATTTGCTGTGGATGGCACTGTAGTCTTCAAGTCATCAATCTAAAAATAGAGGTAATCTTTTAAAAGGTAAATTTTGTATAAAAAAAAAATTGCAAAAATAAATTGCAAGAATAATATGAAGTTATTATACAATTTTTTTTAATTATTTAAATATTTGTGAGACATTATTAAAAAATGTATGAAGTACAGATTCTCTTAGACCTGATATGTATCTGCTTATGTTCCACCACATTACATTCAGGGCTGAAGAGAAAACACAGCCAGTAAGGTAATGATCACTTAGGATGGACTGGGATGCTACATGTACTATGATAGGTGGGGGCTAAGCTGCGTGAGGCTAGGATGCCCAGCCTGCCTTGTCTAGGCTGGGCTGGGCTAGGCAACACTAGGAAATAGTCAACAAATCTCTGGAGTGCCTTACTTTTCCTGATATCCTTAAAAAGCAAGAATGATGCCATTTTATAAAGCAGGCGAGACAGCAGACATAAACAATTAAAGAAAAATATCAAATCTACTTATACTTTCAAAAATATTGATTTTTTTTACAAACATCTCTCTTCCTACTTTGTAAAATTCAACATGAATACAAACACACACACACATCCCTAGGAAGCAGCCCATAGCAGCTGTCTAACTCCCAGGTACTTATTTAATGTTAGGTGAACCACATATAAGAGAATAACCACAAAATGCTATCTTTATAAGAACTATCTAGTAAAGCCACTAGTACGCACAGCATTTCAGGCAAGATATATAATATATTATATATATATATATATATATATATATATATATATATATATATATATATATATATATATATATATATATATATATGTCGTACCTAGTAGCCAGAACGCACTTCTCAGCCTACTATGCAGGGCCCGATTTGCCTAATAAGCCAGTTTTCATGAATTAATTGTTTTTCGACTACCTAACCTACCTAACCTAACCTAACCTAACTTTTTCGGCTACCTAACCTAACCTATCCTATAAGGATAGGTTAGGTTAGGTTAGGTTCGGTCATATATCTACGTTAATTTTAACTCCAATAAAAAAAAGTTGACCTCATACATAATGAAATGGGTAGCTTTATCATTTCATTAGAAAAAAACTAGAGAAAATATATTAATTCAGGAAAACTTGGCTTATTAGGCAAATCGGGCCTTGCATAGTAGGCCAAAAAGGGAGTTCTGGCTACTAGGTACGACATATATATATATATATATATATATATATATATATATATATATATATATATATATATATATATATATATATATAAAGCCAGAGCTCAACCACCGCAAGCACAACTAGGTGAGTACACACACACACATAAAATATATATATTGTGACGGTAAAGTGTTGGAAATGGTGTTCGGCAGTCTTCCACTGGCAGATGTCAATGCCTGGTCACATATAAGAAACAAAAACAAGAGACTGCTTGTCTGATAGTCTGTGGTAAGGTTAGGTAAGACACACAAAACACAATATAAACAATGAAATTTAATTACTCTAAAAAACAAAATGAAATAAAGACAAGTCCTTGGCATTGAAATAGTGCAAAAGAAATAACAAGTGAAAATATATAACAAGATGAATACAAGACTGGTTACGTTAACAGGAATACAAAGATAAAATAGGTGCTGGGAATATATGCGCAAGCTATAAACCGCTATTTGATCACACGAGGTGAATCAACTAGGAGTTCACAGCTTAAGAGCACAAGATATTCTGATGGTGGTACTGCAAGTCGACCCCGACCTCGCCTTTGCGTGGAATGTGGTTGGTGTAGGGCTGAAGTGGCGTGTTCTCGAACGGCCAATGAGAATGCAGGAAGACCCACAACTCGGTAGTTTGATACTTGGAGTGCAGCAGTTGAAGGATCGGTGCTGAGAAGAGGTGTGGAGGAGTGGGGGGGGGGGGTATGCAGGTGCGTGTGGCTGCCTTGACATACGTTTAAGCCACTGTAGAACGTATCTTGAATGTAGCTGGGAAGGTGACGAATATAGGGAAGAGCAGGCTAAATCTCTTGGAAGAGATTATCGTCACAATATATATTTATATATATATATATATATATATATAGATATTCTATATATATATATATATATATATATATATACATATATATATAATATAATATATCTATATATATATATATATTGTATATATATATATAATATATATATATATATATATATATATATATATATATATATATATTATATATATGTATTATATTTATGAATACATACATACGGGACAAAAAGCCAGAGCTCAACCACCGCAAGCACAACTAGGTGAGTACACACACACCACACATATTATATATTATATATATATATATATATATATATAAATATATATATATATTATATATATATATATATATATATATACATAATATATATATATATATATATATATATTATATATAAATATATATTATATATATATATATATATATATATATATATATATATATATATATATATATATATGAGTGTCAGACCATGGAGGAATGATTTTTTTTAATTTAATTTATATAAAAATTATTCCTTCTGAAGATGTATTAATATATGAAAGTACTTAAGGAAATTCCTGTTTATATTCTTCCTCCGTGGTCTGACACTGTCACATTTTTCATCATGTGTTAATTTTTGTGATTTACACACACACGTGGCATGTTTACACACACATTATTTATATATATATATATAAATAAATAAATATATATATATATATATATATATATATATATATATATATAAATATATATATAAGTATAAGTAGTGTAAATGACGACTACGGCACCGCGCGCCATCTGGCCAGGTGAGCTCATTAGAGCCAGCTGTCCATGTGGTGCTCAGGTATGTAGCCACATAGTGTTGTAAGGGGATTTTCCCGGAAGTTGGGCGTGTCGGACGCGTGTGAGCGTGCGGTGTTAGGATATGTGGTCAGGGAAGATTGGGGTCATGTTGTTTGGGGGGTAGGGGAGTATGTAGGGCTATGTGGTTTGTGGATATGTTGTTAAGAGTAAATGAATATGTATGTTTGTTTTCCGTAGACTTAAGCACGTGTGTGTACATAATAGTCATGATTAAAAATGACTATGTATTGCTATGCGCCTAGAGTATGAGTGCTCTAGAAGGTCCAACATATGTTGTTGGGGTAGGGGAGGGACAGGGGTGAGGGAGGAGGGTGAGGGAGGGGGTGAGGGGAGCTTCCCCTCGGCGTGAGAGTGCTTAGAGCCATTTGTGGTTTTTGACATCCATTTTCCATGAAGTGCCAGGAGGGTAGAAGAGAAAGAAAGAGACAGACAGACAGACAGACAGACCGGAGGGTAGGAGGTGATGGGAGTGGCAGCAAGACGGAAGTGAACCATTAACCTTAAGCACTTTTCGATGTCTTTAGAGCGGACTGAGAGATGCTCACCCCAGCTGGGCATCACCTGTCCATCATAAATCACTTCTCTTTTCTAGCATAGGTGGAGTCATATCTCCCCTCAGCAGAGATTATATGCAATAAACGGGGAAAAGTAAACACATTATATAAATTTATTTCTTTTATTAAACACTTAAGCGATTTACAACGATAATAATAATAATAATAAGACTTCTTGATGGTTTAGCAGACAGATGGGGAAAGGCATTCATTCAGTCCATCGAAGCTTCTGGTCATCCTAGCCAATCATCCAATCTGTAGACAGGTAGATTGGGAGGGAGAGTGAGGGGACATCCATTATCCATGAAGTGCCAGGAGGGTAGGAGAGAAAGAAAGAGGCAGACAGACAGACAGAGAGGAGAGGCTCTTAAGATGTGAATGAGATGCGGCAGCAGTAGGCAGAGAAGGTCTGTTTTATGTCTATGTCTTCAGAAGGGTGTGTGTACTTGGACACCTTTCACTAGCTAACTGTATTTCCATGTAGCTGGTGTGGGCATATCTTCCGGAGTTAAGGAGAGTCATTATTTTTAACTTTTTCTCACCCAATGCAGCTGTTGGTGATCCATGACGTCCATTAGTTTCCCCCTACAGGAGGTTTTGGGACATAGTTCGGCCATACAAGACAGGAAGTGTGGAGGAGGGTGGGAGGGCAGAGTCTCTCTTAAGATGTACCAGTTGGCGGATAAGGTCTGTTTTATGTAACAAATGCATGGAAGGGGTCAGTCCAAGACGAGTGTAGACCATTACCCACGTACCCTTAAGCGTTTTCAAAGACCACAGAGAGGGTGTGTGAGTGTACTGCCCCACTGCCCCACTGCTCAGAGCCAAACTGAGAGTATTTCCTTGTAACTGCGATCTTATCTGTTCCTCCCAGAGGGTGCGCAATGACTGCCGTTACTTCCTCCTACCCAATGCGGTTTCGTTAAGGAAAGGGAGATGTAGCTAGCAGCAGTGGGGTCTCACTATTCCACTTACCGTCCCCTCGCACTGGGGGAGTGGCGGTAATGGGGTGTACCATCCACCCATCCACCCTCCACCCCTCCATCCATCCATCCATCTCTCTCTCTCTCTCTCTCTCTCTCTCTCTCTACATTATATGCGGGTTACACAATGTGTCAAGATGTATCTACGTGCTGCTAAACAGTCCAAACTCTCACAAGACAGTCATAAAGGCAGGACACAAAGGGTCAAGGACAACCCTCAATTCATTTAGCTAATCAAGTTACAGTCATGACGCGCCAGTTAGAAAATTCAAATAAGTCTGCACATCAACGCGTGAGACGTGATCACTACCTACAAATTTTGTTAACTGTGATCCCAACATCAGCTCTCCCAATAAATATCATTGAAATGTAAGCGTGTTTTCTCAATCTTCATCACCTCTTCTTCCCACATCGTTACTGCAGACCTGGTAACACACAACGTCACACACCATTCATTCACTATCCCTTAGGTGAGCAATGTTCCCCACATACAAATTCCAACACAGAATGTTCAAGACTCCTGAATGATTGAAACATCAACCCGTCTCGTTAGGGTCTAACCTTCATGCTGGTTTGAGGCGTAGTGACATGGGCGAGGTAGTGGGATGACCCTACCCTCACCCCATCCACCCACACCATTCCCACATCCCCACTCCCACCCCTCCTTTCCAAGCCCAAACCATCGAGCATCACTTCACCCTTCCCAGACCGGATGTTCTATGCCTCTCTCTCTCTCTATTCAGATCATTTAATAGTTGGCAAAAGTAACATCAATTCCTTTCTCCTGCTGCCGCTGTTCACGTATCTTTTTCATTTCACTTAGACTGACAGCTCACCAGAGGATGGAAGACTAATGTCAATTTTCAAGCCCCCATCTCTCACACCCTTATAACTCTATAACGTAACATGACCAACATGATGACGTCGTTCTATGCCCAAATATCATTTATGTAACGTGACTAACATGGTAACATCGTTCTTTGCCCAAATAACATTTTAAGAGTAACGAGTAACTTTCGGTCTGTTGTCCGAATATCATATTGATATGTGATAGTTTAGTTCATTTTATTATGCACCCATACCCATCTTGCGAGCGGTATTAGAAAGGGTTACAGAGTCACATAATGGGCTCAGGGACTGAACCACACAATTCATTTAATTAAGGAAGTTACAATCTTGATCAGCTAGTTACAAAATTCAATATAAGTCAACCCATCGACAATGGGTTCCAGACCGACCACAAGTACAGTTTCTACCTAAGCAGTGTCAATTTCACTTTGCCTCAGATCTACAGGATCTTGTTGAAGATTTAGTTTTAACAAAAAGTGAAACACGAGAACATGAACTAATAGGGTTGAGATAGGAGAAAATGCTTTGCGGAAGATAAGAGCTGAGGAGACATGTTCGCTACCTACATTTCTTCATGTGAGTTCATTTTAGTTTAAAGTTTTCAATCTTAAATTAAATACTACCATCATCAACAACAACTTACTGGGTGCCTTAGTCATTCAGTTTACAACTCAGTAAGTGTTTACTGAACGTGGGAATCACTTCATATGTGATTATTTAGCTTAGTTTAAAGTTTTCCCATCTTAAATACTACCATCATCATCATCAACAACAACTTATTGGGTGTCTTAGACATTCAGTGTACATCTCAGTAAGTGTTTACTGAATGTTGGAATCACTTCATATGGGATTTTTTAGTTTAGTTTAAAGTTTTCCATCTTAAATTAAATACTACTATCATCATCCATTGTCAGCCAATTACTATTCGTATCATCAAAGTCCTTTCAGTCATCAAACAAGCAGAGGTGCTGCATAAACCACTAAAGATCTGACGTATGCAAGGCACATCATTTTTGACAATTCTGACACCAACCCACCTTAGCGATTCGACTGTGCACAACACTAGCCTAGCACTCTTATTAATTTTATTCATTCACTGTTAACTTAGCATAGTGTAAGTTTTTTTTCACATTTCATATCGTGTGTGTAGATTTAGTTTTAACAAAAAGTGAAACACGAGAGCGTGAACTAATCGGGTTGCGATAGGAGGAAAGGCTTTGTGGACGGCTAGTCATAACTTAACCTAACAGATATGATTTCACAGAGTTTTAACCTTTTGCAAGTTTTTCAGTGTTTTCTCTTCACTTGTGCTAAGTGAGTTAGACCATACGTGTCATTTCATTATTAGCCAGTTAGTCAAAACATATAACACGCATTATTTCACAGGAATTTTTTTTAGCAAATATGGTTCCTTTAAGCAGTTCATCACATCAAACATCAGCAGTCCGCGAAATTCTCTTTAGTCAATAATCATCCTTTACAGTATTTCTTGACTAAAATAGCACTCCAAACATAAGTGGCCATTTTTATTCACACTGTCACACTTAGTCAATAATTTGTTTCGCAGAGTGACAAGTTATGCTTAGTGACGAGATTTCACGCTGAGCATAGTTTTAAGAGAGTTCACACAGTATTAATTACGGTCATGGATATCTTATGTTATGTTTATCAAGATCTTTACTTCGTATTTTCTTATTTTTACCCATTTCCCAGCACCCTGCTTTTCAGCCTTCACATATTCTTTTCAAATCAACTTGGCCTACTGTTTTTTTCCAGTAGATTTGTTTCACATTACATATATTAATCAACTTTCAAATTCAGTTCAGTTTCTTTTCAATATCACAGCTTCGTTGTTCCCCTGTCAGTATCCAGTTCATCACCTCATATTATCAAAGTCATTAATACTACTATCACCAACTATGTATCGGGTAGCTTAGGCATTCAGTTAACAACTCAGTAAGTGAAAATCACTTCATGTGAGCTCATTTTTAGTTTAGGATAAGGTTTTTCAATCGTAAAATAGTATTATCATCATGAACCAGGTATTGGACGGCTCTACCATTCAGTTTACAACTCAGTAACTGTTTACTGAACATAGATATCCCTCCGTATGACCTCATTTTTTTAGTTTAAAGTTTCTCCATCGTAAAAAAAATAAATATTACTATCACAAACCTTGTATTGTCAGGCTCCAGCATTCAGTTTACAACTCAGTAAGTGTTTACTGAATGCAAAATCTCTACATGTGTGGTCATTTAGTTTAAAGTTTCCCAATCTTAAAATATTACTATCATCATCAACCATACATTGGCTGGCTTAGTCTTTCAGTTTACAACTCAGTGAGTGTTTACTGAACGTGGAAATTGTCACATGTGTGGGCATTTAGTTTAGTTTTAAGTTTCACAATCTTAAATTAAATACTATCATCAACCCCGTATTGGACTCTCGGGCATTCAGTTAACCACTCGGTAAGTGCTTACTGAACGTCGAAATCATTTCATGTGTGCCCATTTTTTACTTGAACCCGTCTCCACTCCAAACCGGACCTGCGGTCCGAGTCGGAACCCCAGGTCCTGACTGGTTTGGAGTGGAGACGGGTTCAAGTAAAAATGGGCACACATGAAATGATTTCGACGATCAGTAAGCACTTACCGAGTGGTTAACTGAATGCCCGAGAGTCCAATACGGGGTTGATGATAGTATTTAATTTAAGATTGTGAAATTTAAAACTAAACTAAATGCCAACACATGTGACAATTTTCACGTTCAGTAAACACTCACTGAGTTGTAAACGTAAAGACTAAGCCAACCAATGTATGGTTGATGATGATAGTAATATTATAAGATTGGGAAACTTTAAACTAAATGACCACACATGTAGAGATTTTGCATTCAGTAAACACTTACTGAGTTGTAAACTGAATGTCGGAGTTAGCCAATGCAAGGTTAGTGACAGTAATATATATATTTTT
>WNGS01005340.1:25671-41509 GCA_020271785.1 Procambarus virginalis | reverse complement strand
AACGCTTTGCGTTATAGTGGCTTTAGGCATTGTATGTACTAGCTCTATCTATAAATCTATCAATTTTTGTAAAACCTCTTGTATGTATGTACCTTACCTGAATAAACATTTATTTATTATTATTTATTTATATTTAAGTTTTAGTCTTATTGTTTTTCCTGCCCGAAACGCTTTGCGTAATAGTGGCTTTAGGCATTGTATATACTAGCTCTATTTATAAATCCATAAACGTTTTGTATCTTACCTTGTATGATGTACTCACCTGAATAAATATTTGTATTTGTATTTGTATTTGATGTTTTATGTTTCATGTTGTATTTACTTTGTGTACTATTTGCTTATTTATGTCTTTGCTCATCTGCATTTCTTTTGTTTTGTCTTCTGTGTTTTTGTTCTGTTGTGTTGGCTGGTGCTTTGGGGCCCCTTTCCTTATACTTGTACTTTATTTTTGTTTTGTTTGGTTCATGCTTTGTTACTGCTGTATTCTGCTGTTGTAATAAGTTTTTCTTGTTCATGCACCTCCCATATATGTATTCCACCTTTGTTGTGTGTGCCTTTCCGAATTTCGTGTTACGATTTGGGGCTTTGGCGCCCTATTTTGTATTGTATTTATTCTGTTTTATTAATAAAAAGAAAAGACGAAAATATTTTGGTCTGTCTGTTGGTGTGTGTATGTTGGTGTTTGTTACGACCCTGGGTTCCTCAGATGGAAACCAGAGGTCAATTTGAGCTCTAAATAATTACCTTACATTAATTTATAGAATTGGATCATGTGAGAAGGATATTTAATTACAATAATATTTATATCAGGGCTCCTTAAAACCGTATGCGTTATTCCCGTCGCCCTTGCCAAACGTAAGAAGAATCTTGTTTCTCACAGAGCAATCAGAATTGAGCTTGTTGTTGACTATTAATGAGTGAACTAATTATCAACTACTCTTAGAACTAATAAAGTAACGAAGGCCGGTGAAGACTTGTATTGTTTGTAGCTGCACGATCAATTAGGTTACCTTCCCGGCAACCATAACAACTTGGGAGCTCGGAGACTGGACACCCTGTGTGCGTTCTTCTCTGTACTGCTGTGGTTGAGCCAACACCTACCTCTCCTATGTTGCTCTGTATCCCTCTCCTCTTCCTCCTCCTCTTCCCTTACCTTATCCTGTGTCTAGTTTACCAAGCTAAGTACCGTGCTGCATGTTCGTTTTCTGGCATAAGTGTGTAGTAAAGTGTATAGGCTATGCTAGTGTTTATATGGCTAAGTTACTCTAAGGGGTCTCAGTGGAACCACGTGTGCTCAAGTGGTACCAAGCTACCTAGAGTCCTTGCTAGTGTCCCTTGCCTAGTAGACTTTACCCTAGCTTGTCCTAAATGTAAAACCTTGTATCCTGCCTATGTGGACCAAGGCTTTTAAAGTAAGATAGTGTGGTAAAGCAGTTATTGTTATTGTTGTTAATGTATATGGGGGTTGTTAAGAGGGGGTTAATAAATAAGTTAGTTTTAAAGGAGTATCCATTCTTCCTGTGTAAGGGATCAGTGATCAAACCTCTAGGCTGACATATGGACCTTAAGCCACTAAAATAATATTGTTTTATGTTCTCATTAGGGGCCGGGCCTATCTGTTCTCCACTAATTTTGATACACCCTGATTTTAGCTGTTGGCCCTTCTCCTTTAATATTTTATACCCTCATAACAGCAACTAAATTTATAACAAGGTGTGTATGTTGGAGTGTACTCACCTAATTGTGTCTGCAGGATCGAGCATTGACTCTTGGATCCCGCCTTTCGAGCATCGGTTGTTTACAGCAATGACTATGGTCCTATTTCCCTATCATACCTAGTTTTAAAATTATGAATAGTACTTGCTGCCACAACCTGTTCCTTAAGTGCATTCCATTTTCCCACTACTCTCACGCTAAAAGAAAACTTCCTAACATCCCTGTGACTCATCTGAGTTTCCAGCTTCCATTCATGTCCCCTCGTTCTGTTACTATTCCGTGTGTACATTTCATCTATGTCCACTCTGTCAATCCCCCTGAGTATTTTATACATTCCTATCATGTCCCCCCATCTCCCTTCTTCTTTCTAGTGTTGGTAGGCACAGTTCCCTCAGACGCTCCTCATACCCCATCCCTCGTAACTCTGGGACGAGTCTCGTTGCAAACCTCTGAAACCTTTTCCAGTTTCCTTATATGCTTCTTCAGATGGGGACTCCATGATGAGGCAGCATGTTCTAAGACTGGTCTCACGTAGGCAGTGTAAAGTGCCCTAAATGCCTCCTTACTTAGGTTTCTGAATGATGTTCTAACTTTTGCCTGTGTAGAGTACGCTGCTGTCGTTATCCTATTTATATGTGCTTCAGGAGATAGATTAGGTGTTACGTCCACGCCCAGGCCTCTTTCTCGCGTCGTCACAGGTAGGCAGTTCCCCTTCATTGTGTACTGTCCCTTTGGTCTCCTATCTCCTAGTCCCATTTCCATAACTTTACATTTGCTCGTGTTGAACTCCAGATCTTATTCAAAAGGGTGAGAAGTATGTGTGTCTGTTGGCGTGTGTCTGTTGGCGTGTGTCTGTTGGCGTGTGTCTGTTGGCATGTGTATGTTGGTGTGTCTGTTGGCATGAGTGTGGCTGTGTGTCTTTTGACGTGTGTATGTTGGTGTGTCTGTTGGCGTGTGTCTGTTGGCGTATGTCTGTTACCGTGTGTCTGTCAGCATGTGTCTGTTGGCGTTTGTCTGATGGCGTGTGTCCTGTTGGCCTGTGCCTGTTGGCGTGGTGTCTGTTGGCATGTGTTTGTTAGTGTAAGATTGTTGCTGTGAGTCTGTTAGCATGGGTCTAAATGTCTCTCTGTTGCTCTGAATGTTATTGGCCAAATGCATGAGCAACTTTGCCAATATTGATAAAAAGGTAAAGGTAAAATGAAGGCCATGGCAATTCACCGTTAGGTAATATATATATATATATATATATATATTATATATATTATATATATATATATATATATATATATATATATATATATATATATATATAATATATATAATATTAATATATATACATATATATATAATATATATATATATATATATATATTATATATATATATATAGTCACATCTAATGCTACATTCAAGATACGTTCAGCAGTAGCAAAAACGTTTGTCAAGGCAGCCACGCACCTGCATACCCCACCTGCACCCTCCCACACTCCTCACTGCCGGCTCACCGCCTGTACTTCAACCAGCTAACTACCAGTATCCACTTGCCTGCCTTCTGATTGGCTGGTCGAGACCACACCACTTCAGCCCTGCACCACTCAACGCTCCTCGCCGAGTCGACGTCTAGGTCGCCCAGTAGATTCTCCTCAGAATATTTTCGTGCTCGTAGCTGTGAACACCTAATTGATATACATTGTGTCTCAAGTAGAGGTTCTTAGCTTGCGCTATATTCCCAGCACCACTTAAATTATACCATTTATATTATACCACTTATATTAATCTGTGCATTCTTGTTTAACGTAACCAGTCACTTAATTATTTTTGTTATACTTTTTTCACTTGTTATTTTTGCACTATGCCTCGCCAAGGGATTGTCTTTGTTTAAATTTGTTTTCTAGAGTAATTAAAATTTCATTGTTATACTTTGGTGTTTTGTGTGTCTTCCCCTTACCTTACCACAAACAGGCAAGCAGTCTCTTTTTTTTGTGTATATGTGACCAGGCTTTGACACCTGCCATTNATATTGTGTGTGTGTCTGTGCGTGTTCTTTGGGTTTGAGGGGTCTGTGTTTGTTTGTCTTTGGGTTTTGTGTGTGCTGGGTTTGCTTTGTTGCTTTGTTGGAAGGGTTTTGTTTGTGTGTGGGTGGGTATGGGTGTGTTGTGGTGCTGTGTGGCATGTCTGTCTCTCTCCTGGTGTGTCCGGTGCGTGGGTGTTTTTTCTGCTTGGTGGCTGGCCGACCTCTGTCTGTGGGGGTCGGGTTTTGTGTGCTGGGTGGCTGTGTTGGTCTTGTATGTGCTCCATTGTTGTGTGTTTTTGTATGCTTGTGTTCATTGTCATTTTGTGTTGCTGCCTTGTGTTATGTGCTTTCCATTATGGTTCCTGGTGGCACGCCCGGTATGGGTGCATGTGTGTTTGTATGTGTGGTTCTGATTATTTACGAATTGTTCTACTTTCTGTATCACATTTAATGTTTATGTTCCAATGTTGATTTGTACTATACTGATTCTTTATTTTTACTTTGATGTTTTACTATGTAATGCTAATATTTTCTGTTAATTTATTTTATGTACTGTGCTGTGTATGCCTTGTATTCCCTTGTTATTTTCCTGCATGTTACATACTATGTTGTGTTTCTGTGTTATATTATCATGTTTTGTTTTTGTGTTCTCGATTCTGAGGTGTGTTGTCTGCTGTTGTGTGGTGTGGCGCATGGTGCGTGTGTTTTTGCGTTTGTGTTATTTAGTATGGGTATTCCTTGTTAATATTTACCCTTGTGCTCCTTGTGCGCTTTTGTACTTACTGACGCTTTACACGCCCCATCTGGGTGGTGCTGCTTTTGTTTTGTGTGTGTGTGTGTGTGTGTGTCTATGTGTTTATGTTATTCTGTGTTAATGTTATTCTTTGTTTTCAGTTCTATTGTTCTGTGTTATTTGTTATCTGTGTTGTTGTTATTCTGTGTTTTTTGTTTTTGTGCTTCCTGTTTATATGGTTATTGTACGCTGTCCTTGTTCTGTTTTAAAAATAAAAAGGAAAAAAAGTAGAGCGGTGCCACGTCATTTGGTACATCACAGCCGTGTCCCAGAAGTAGTATAACTGCAATTCCACAGTCAACGCCCTTCAAGCAGCAGCTGGAGGACGAGGGATTGCCCAGTTCTCTCCATCAACGGACACGTGGCTCGGCAACCATTATTCCTTTCTGTTATCATGTGGCCACAGTTAACATTTAGGCTAGTTGTCGTTAGGCCGTATATAAAATAACAAAATCCCGAACGTGTCCTCTCTAGCAGTTTTATAATCTATATAAGTGATTATATTCATTATTTCTGTAGAAGAATTTTACAGTGCTTGAACATATATATCAATTATTTTCCTACAGGAAGAATTCCTTAATTTAGGATGTACTTGTAGTTCGTCATGTAGAAGATTTCTACAATGTAATTGCTTTACAGTTCCAGGTCCACGTCAACCGAGGTGCTAGGCTTCCCACCTACACGTGCAACAATTTGCTAGATGCAACACGTCGTCGATGGAGCATGGCAACCGATTACACCTCCAGTTTTGCAGCTAAGCTGGTCATATTCATCCATAGTAACAACTCTGTAGTTATATTAGTGATCTCCCGAGGAGATCAATTATACTAACCCTTTGATTTACCATATACTGTACTATTGAATATTACAGTAGTATATTGAGGTGCATTTACCTCTAATTATTATTAAATAATCAACATTATTTACTTTCATATTTTATTTACTCTGGGAAAGAACCAGCCCCAGAATAATGCTAGGGATGCACAATCTTTTAGCATGTAATCCCCCAATTTGGGTGAGTGAATTTGACTCATAATACAGTCTCTTTAATATTCAATGTAATATGAATTAAACATCCATAGGACACTAGTTCATGGAGTAAAATATTTTAACCACTTGCTCTACCCTTGTTTTCCACTTTTTCTCAAAAATTGGAAAACAAGTGATCCTTCGTAGCTATCGAAATAGTATCAATTTATATGATTTACTTGATTCAAGTTTGCCCATACAAATTTGGTGCTTCGAACCGGATATACCAATAATCATCTAGGGTCCAGTATAATCACCCAAATTACTGGCCCCATTTAATTACTTATTTAATAACACCAACTAGTGTGTTAACATTATTAAGCTATACACATATATTTCATTTACGGCTGTCAGCAGACTGTCTTTATAATAGCCTAAACCACATTAAACCTATGAGTACGGATTCACCTAAGTCAGTAAATTTATTAACATTTCTGGGTCCTGTATACTAACCCAAGTTACTGATCCGATAAATTAATTAACCATTACTAACCCTGATAACATTATATTCCTTAATTAGGAAGTTCTGTCAGGTGTTAAACATTATTTGCGGCAGTAGAATACTTGCCAAACACAATTAATAATCTTGTGTTCATTAAATTTCTCATACACGTATTTCTTACAAGTGTATATTATATAAAATCACAAAATTTCAAAAACACAGCACTATTTTACACATTATTGCACCACATTTATTGTAGTTATGCCAACCCAACAGAGGTAGGATATTTTTAGACTAATTGCCTGGAATACGATCCCCTGCCGCGAAGAATAGTTTTTCATCCAAGTACACATTTTACTGTTGCGTTAAACAGAGGCTACAGTTAAGGAATTGCGCCCAGTAAATCCTCCCCGGCCAGGATACGAACCCATGACATAGCGCTCGCGGAACGCCAGGCGAGTGTCTTACCACTAGCTAATAGGTTAATTTACTATAAAAAAAATGCTTGCAACACAAAATGTTCCTGCTGGATCAGGACATATTTATGGGTACCCAAGCAAGCACTCAGATCAGAAGAAGTACATGAGCTACCTCAAAATGAGGAGATTCCTCTAATCATATCTGACCCTTACACAGGATCAACAACTGAAGTTCAGCCTTCATTTTCTACAGTTTCATCTAACACAACTCACATAATAATACCTTAACAGAATCAGAAGCACTTTCAGAGAGCTCATCTCTATATTCCCTGAATTCTATAAGTGCAATACATGAGGCTACTGAATTAACAAGCCTCCCACATGAACCCAGAAAGCCAAGTGAAGCTGCAGATGAAACTGCAAGTGAAGCTGCAACAGACAGTGAATCTGAAGCAGAAGATGAGGAAGCAGCTGAAGCTGGAATAAAGGCTGAGGCTAAGCAAGAAGCCTTAAGCAAAACTAGTGACGGTCATAATCACTCAAACCAGTCTCCTAGGGATGATACTGAACCCATCAGCATCAATCAAACAATCCAGCTCCCTAAGGCAATAGCTGACAATGTGAAGACTTTCATAAACAGAAATTAATCAGCAACATTTAATTCTCCAGCAACAAGCTAAAGGAGAAACCCAACTGAGTAATAAACCCAGATTGAGCCTGGTACAATTAATATTTGCTGAGATGTTTCATGGCTATCAGTGGATAATCAGTGGTCCGTAGCCTAAACAGGTACATGTCATAGCGACCAAGCTATTGAACCCACTATAGACCTAGAATTATTCTCGACAGTAATAATTGACCACACTCAGTTTCCCTATGTAAATTAATAGTATTAGGCTAGAGAATCTAGCACACAATGCACCCAACATTCATGAATTTAACAGTAACAGAAAGTCATCAAGATGCTTCCACACCTGTAAATTCACCAGGACCAAGGTCCATTATACCTGCGTTTAAGGTCTGCCAAGAAAACCTTATAATAGTCTTAACCAGACTACAACATGTACTACTCTTAAACAAACTACAACATATAATAGTCTTAACCAGACTACAATGCAATAGTCTCAACCAGACTACAACATATACTAGTCTTAAACAGACTACAACATTTATTCTACGTTTTGTGCACTAAGATCTAGTGAGTTATTTGCATTAAACTTTGTTTGAGCTGTCTTTCTTTCGTTTCTGCTTATTTTTGTAGAAGCGCAGCACGAGCAAAATTGCAAACTTACCAATATGTAAGTGAACCTTCAGAGAACTAATGAACCGTGAAACGTATAGGTTGGGATAAACCATTACAAATTATCTTCTAAACAAGTTTAGTGATAGTAACTATTAATTTTCTAGCAACCTTAGGTTTCCCATCATTTAATGTATTAACATTCAACGTTAAGCATTGTAACCCATCATGCTTAATGAGCATACCACTGCTCACCATGTTGAACCGAGCATACCACTGCTCACCCGGCTGAACCGAGCATACCACTGCTCGCCCTTGAACCGAGCATACCACTGCTCGCTCTTGAACCGAGCATACCACTGCTCACCATGTTAATCCGAGCATACCACTGCTCATCCTTGAACCGAGCACACCACTGCTCACCCTGCTGAACCGAACATACTACTGCTCACCCTGTTGAACCGAGCATACCACTGCTCACCCAGTTGAACCGAGCATACCACTGCTTACCCTTGAACCGAGCATACCACTGCTCACCCTTGAACCGAGCATACCACTGCTCACCCTTGAAGTGAGCACACCACTGCCTACCATGTTAATTAATCCGAGCATACCACTGCTCACCATGTTAATTTGAGCACACCACTGCTCACCATGAAAACCTACAATTATTATTGCTTACCATGATATAAACCGAACAGAACCAACAACTCATAAATAATTTAGTTAGACTACGTGTTTGTTCAGTCTCTAGGAGGCTATAGCACTGTAGCCTAACGTATTTACACTCGAGCAGATCTAATGCTCATCATTCAATTAGAGTGACACTACCAATAGTGAGTTGTTACAATTAACTTAACCTTCTACTTAGGTAGGTTCGGGAAAATTCAACCATCTATGTAGGTAGGTATTAGGGACATTACTTTTCAACTGAGTAGCAGACTAATCTGTGCTCATAATTATTTAGCTAGGTTAGAAACTTAGTTATACTATTAGTCTAAAATGACTACTGCACTGCAATGCAAATTTAAACCATATTTAGTTCTGCCTAAGAGCAGAAAATTTTCACATTTGAGTTTGGGGTGATCATGATGCTCTGTGATGTTATTGCCTAGTAACTCTACAGTTACAAGTCACAGCGACCCTAGACAGTGACCTTACTATAGTATCGAAGTCTCCATGATCTTGAATGACCCAATTATTAATCTTCTTCAATTAATGTATAATAATGTAGATTACAATTTATACAATATTTCATTCTGCCTTATTGCAGACCCTAATCATCTGTTCTTAAGAACATTTTCTGAGTTTGCAGATCAGTTCAGCGACTAAGTAATTCAACCATTACACATCACAGCGACCCTAGTCATTGAATCTGCTGTAAGCTTTAGAGAGTTCTTGATTATAGATGAATTCAACATTTTCACATTTAATTTACGTTCCCGTGCTGACTTAGTCATACTTGTACCTCAGATTCGGGACATTCGTTAGGTACGTACTAACCTACTAACCCATGAATATAACTTCAGGATAGAGAAACAGCTGTACGTTAGTACTAAGACCTGAACTACGACCCGAGTTTTCTCCCCCCGGAGTTATGTTGGAAATTATCCAACAATTATACATCTTGTATTTTTATACAACCTTTGTATTAACCACAAGTACTTACTAAAATCACTAACTTGTAGATTTAATCATCAACATGATTTATATTAAACATATTGCCAATTCTTCCTAGTCAGAGTGACGATGCAAGGAACGACAGGCAGAAACATGAATTCTTTCCACATTTAGTTGGATTTGTAACAGAGTCCAGTTTATCATTCCTTTTACTAAAAATAGTTACTTACTAATAAGTTTAATTTCGTAGCATACTACTGCTTACTTGAACTCCCAATTTAGCTGATATTAAACATTCTAGTGGAAATTATTTTAATGTAAATGATTTCACTTTAATTTCCTCATTTAGCTGCGTAAGTTTAATGAACCAATTTATGTTGCACGAAGTTATATTTTTACACAAAAGAATTAAACGTGACATCAGTGCTCGTCACAATCTCTTCTTTCCTTTGTAAATTCCGATATATTATAAATCCATTTATGCTCGTGATGTCTATCTAGAGCCGTGCATGAGCAATCGGGAGGAGGAAGAAGACGCGAGAACGTCGCCAGCCACCACGCGACTCGGATGCCATTCAGCGTGCAACAGAGAGCTACGTTTCGATCTTGTTTATTTCGCTCCCACGACCAGTAGAGCGGTGCCATGTCATTTGGCACATCACAGCCGTGTCCCAGAAGTAGTATAACTGCAATTCCACAGTCAACGCCCTTCAAGCAGCAGCTGGAGGACGAGGGATTGCCCAGTTCTCTCCATCAACGGACACGTGGCTCGGCAACTATTATTTCCTTTCTGTTATCATGTGGCCACAGTTAACATTGAGGCTAGTTGTCGTTAGGCCGTATATAAAATAACAAAATCCCATACGTATCCTCTATAGCAGTTTTGTAATCTAAATAGGTGATTATATTCATTATTTCTGTAGAAGAATTTTACAGTGCTTGAACATATATATCAAATATTTTCCTATAGGAAGAATTCCTTAATTTAGGATGTACTTGTAGTTAGTAATGTAGAAGATTTCTACAATGTAATTGCTTTCCAGTTCCAGGTCCACGTCAACCGAGGTACTAGGCTTCTCCACCTACACGTGCAACAATTTGCTCTATGCAACACGTCGTCGATGGAGCATGGCAACCGATTACACCTCCAGTTTTGCAGCTAAGCTGGTCATATTCATCCATAGTAACAACTCTGTAGTTATATTAGTGATCTCCCGAGGAGATCAATTATACTAACCCTTTGATTTACCATATACTGTACTATTGAATATTACAGTAGTATATTGAGGTGCATTTACCTCTAATTATTATTAAATAATCAACTTTATTTACTTTCATATTTTATTTACTCTGGCGAAGAACCAGCGCCAGAATAATGCTAGGGATGCACTAATCTTTTAGCATGTAACCCCCCAATTTGGGTGAGTGAATTTGACTCATAATACAGTCTCTTTAATATTCAATGTAATATGAATTTAAACATCCATAGGACACTAGTTCATGGAGTAAAATATTTTAACCACTTGCTCTATCCTTCTTTTCCACTTTTTCTCAAAAAGTGGTGGTCCTTCGTAGTGTGACAGTGTTGCCCCCCTTATATTTCTCCCATGCCAGCTGTAAGAGTCATATCCACTTTACCCAAACGTTCCTTACGTTCTGGGGAACAATTTGACATATGTGGGAGCATGAAGTGTTCTCGCGTTGGCGAGAAATTGGCAAAAGAAGAGTGTTTTGGCCAGTGGATTAGGCCCTTTAGGACGCCAAGATGGCGCCGGCCTCTACGTTCTCCCGCCAAAACGTTATGACGTCAGTTGCACCAGAATGGTCAAGAATGGTGACGTAGTACAGGGAGCCAATGAGAAACGCCCCTGGCAAGTATGACGTCACGAGTGCACGGGGGTCCAGACGGCGCGTCCAGTGGCGCCAAGGAGTTTGACACGACACGTCGAGGAGGTCGGACGTGCGAAAGGGGGTCCTGTCAGTCTGACAGATTTCGCCCCGCTCCGGTGGAATTATGCGTCACCAGTGGTCTTCAAGCACCCTGTGAGGTCTTCCTTAACTCCGTGAGTCGGACAGAAGAAGGAATTGACGGGAAACGAGCAACAAGTGCTCCAGTGACAGGTGCTTAGCAAGAGTGAAGTCTGGGCAGTGACGTCTGGGATGACTGACAGCTTCACCTGCGGGTGACGACGTAGCGGCTGGGCCAATCCACCGTGAGGCAGGAGAAGACCGAACTAGTTTGGGAATATGAACGACTGCAGCCGAGAGTAAGGACTGCAGACGTAGTTGTGAAGAGAAGTCGACGGCCAGGAAACCGACTCCAACCCTTCAAGAGGTCGTGGAGGAGCATGGAGACTGCAGTGGAGAAGTAGCATGGAGAAGATGCGTTTTTGGGTGTTGACTGGCTTCCTGGTGAGAGCATCAGTGTGTGTGTGGGGGTGTTCCCTACAACGAGTCGAGAGCCGGGACCAGGAGCTTCAATTCAACTCTCAACAAAGGACGAGTCCACATCATCGATGGTGGAAGTAGGTAGTTCCGTTTTCCCTCCCATTCCCCTTTAGTTAGCTATTTAGCCAGAGTATCTTCTATGTCGTGAGCAGGGCTCACCAATGTCTATGTCATAGTAAGGCACAGTTGTGAAGGGAGATGCTATAGAGAGATCTCACGAGATATATATATATGGTGTGTGAGCGCACCTGTGATTTATCGAAGAGATTACTGTGACGAGATGTTGATGAAGTGATCTATATATATGCTGGAGTTATTTAATGGTATATTCATGTGTATAGGGATTTACTGTGTTTATTGCCATTGAAGTGATTTACTGTGTTTATTGCCAGTATAGTGTTTGCCGTGAATTTGAAGAAATAGGCGCTTCACGCCGAGACAACAAGTACAGTGAGCGATAGTGAGGGGTCGTGGCCTCTCGCGAGTTGCCAAACGCTCGATAATACTGCATTTGGAGCATGGGAATATGCACGGCGGTGGGGGAGTGTTGCCATCGCGTAGTGTTCCAGATTTATGAAGAGGGAGTGATTTGCTGCTCATGTATTTCTTGCCTTGTTGTTGATCCAGAGTTATAATACTTTAATCTTTTAAGTAAAATACAAAACCACCTTTGTGTTTGTGTTATCCCTCCATTACTTGGTGCTATTGAGTCCATTGAAAAGAGAGAGTGATTGAGACATATACCTGCCTGTTACCAAATTTGCTTAGTGTGCTCTTGGGCCTCTGCCACTATTACCACAATTCCACAATTCCACTGACGTGTTACTGGACACGGAAAACAGTTAGCAGTAGAGCCCTCTGTCGGGGCGGGCACATGATCAAGAGAGTAGATTGTGTTCCCACTCATCTTCAGGCTACGAGGCCGGCCAGAGGTAGACTGGGAGACTCTCCTGGTGAACAGTGGTGCCGTGAGGATTGAGTGAAGACCCGCAGGGCTACAGTAAATAATGGTTATCACTACTACTACTTGGTGGTGACTGTTGAGAGAGAGAGACACCCCAACAGTAGCTATTGAAATAGTCACAATTTATATGATGTAAATGAGTCAAGTTTTCCCACACCCTGAAGATGGTGGTACCGTCACTCTATCCGACCGCTGCTGTACTCTCATGTATGTGGAGCTTCATGGGGGTTATGTTTGAGTTCCCAAACAGTTTGTTACGCTATTACTTTGGACAATATGGTGCTGTGGCGTCTCTCCGAATGAACGTTGTTTCTTCCGGCAGGTGGCACATCGGGGGGGGGGGGGGTTCTCGAACGGGATCCAGACCTTCGTTCTACGTCTCCAGTTTCATGTTCCATCTACTGTCATGTTGTTTGGATACACCATACGCCCCTTCTATGCTGGGCAGCCCCGGACATATTTCTGGTGTGGCCTTGCGGAGCACCAAACAGTGGTCTGCAGTGGTATGGTGGTGGCTCCCTTCAATTTGTTCTGGGAGGAGGATTTCCCCCATTGGCAACCCCGGACGCGCTTCCCTGTGCTGGTGCTGTGGGCACTGCTTCACGGTCATCTGGTTACTCGGTGCTGGAGCCTGGTTCTATCAGCCCCATATTTGGGAATGTGGGGGTCGTGGTGGTGGTCAGTACAGGCCTGACCCCGTCGCTGGCTTCCCAACGTTTGGCGCCCCTGCGTGCCTCTTCTCAGGGTAAAGTGTCTACAGTAAGTGTCACTGTGGATGTCCCCGAGGTGCGGTCTCCTGTCGTGTGTGGTCTGGTGCCCCCAATTGTTGAAACTGCAGTTCTAAGGTATTGTGCTATGCGTGAGGTGGCACGTCCGCCACAGAGTTCTGCTGTGGTGCCTGAGGGAGGGTGTGATAGTTTGGACGACCAGCTGCCTGTCTCCAAGCCATCGAGGCGTGTTTGGAGTGTGTCGCCTTCGTGGTGAGCCATGGACGGAGGTGGGAGCCATGAATACGGTGAGAAGGCGTCCCCTGCTGTGGCGTGTGCTGTTGGTGGGGCTGTGGCCCCAGTGATGCCTGTCTGTGGTAAGAGCGTCGTGATTGTTTGTGGCCATGTCGCGGGGTTGGTGGCTGGTGTGAGGACCTCCATGCCTACTTCTGTGCCCTTCCCCGTGTCTGCTCCTGGGCCCTCTTTCGTGCCGCCCAAGTTCCTTGCCCCCCCTCGCTTCTGGGGCCGGGTTCACAGGGATGGGAGGTTGTTACCCCAGCTGTCTGCGATAGTGCGGGTCGTGATCTCGACCTCGGCTGAGTTGTGTGTGGCCTGGCTGTATTGGCCTGGTTCCTGTGTGTGTTTTGAGGGCCGAACCTCCGTTTGTTGGAGTTGAGTCCGTTTGTGTGTTGTCGTGTGTTTGTTTTGCCTGTTGTGGTGCTGTGTGATGACACTTTTCTGCCTGTGTGGGGTTGGCGACCCTGTTCTCTGTGTCTGTCTTTGGCCCCAGTTGTGGGGGCGTGCCTTTTGCTGTCTTATATTGCTTCACATGTTCTGTGGTATGTGTTGTGTCCCATGGTCGCCGTTGCATCGGGACACAACACAACGGTCATGCATCGCCGTTGTCGCCGACTATCATTTGTGTGTTCTTTTATGTAATATTATTTTCTCTTGTGTAATACGTGGTGTGTTTATGTGTAGTATTTTATGTCTAGTTTCCCTACTCTAGTGGTGGGTTTGTGTATTTTTCTGGTTATGCATGATGTTTTGTGCTGATGTGTTTGTGGGACAACAAATATTGGGATCAAAGGAAATTTTAAATAACAAACCAACACTCCTGTCCAATAACGATGGTCAGCTTTCAGCCTCTGATTCCGCTATTGAGTTCAATAGGTTCTTCTCTTCCATTGGGTCATCCCTTGCAAATGACATTCCATCTTCTAGTACTGATGTTAAGGACTATCTTACAGGTAACTATCCACAGTCTCTGTACCTAAAGCCTACAAATTCCACTGATGTTAATGACATAATCCTTTCCCTTAAAACCAAGTCTGGTGCCCTTGAGGAGATACCAACTTTAATTTACAAAAAGCCTCCAGATCTTTAGCCCCTGCTATTGCATTGCTCTTCATCAAGTCACTTGAACTCCAAACCCTTCCAGATATTCTAAAAAAAAAAGCGAGAGTAACCCCTGTCCACAAATGTGGTGATCTCACAGATGTTAACATCTACAGACCTATATCAATCCTGCCTAACTTGTCAAAAATATTTGAAAAACTAATCTACAAGCAGCTTTACTCTTATCTAGCCAAACACAATATACTTAGCTCTTGTCAATATGGCTTCAGACTCAAAAAAAGCACTAACGATGCACTTATTAGTATGATTAACTTGATTCATGCAGCTCTTGATAAAAATGAGTTCCCTGTTGGGTTATTTGTGGACCTGCGTAAGACTTTTGACACTGTCAACTCACCAAAACCTTCTTCTTTTAAATTACGTCATTATGGAGTCAGAGGACACTCCCTGCAATACCTCAATCTTACCTTACTGACAGGCTTCCAGTATGTTCTGTGAATATTCAATTTCTCCCACCCTACTCATCAACAACATCTGTGTTCCTCAGGGCAGCATACTTGGCCCTCTCCTCTTTCTCATCTACATTAATGACCTTGCAAATGCCTCCCAACACCTCAAACCAATTTTATTTGCTGACGACACAACCTTCATTTACTCCAATCCTGACCCTTTGCTCTAAATGCCACAGTGAATACTGAGCTAAATAAAGTCCATCTTTGGCTAACTGCCAACAAACTCACCCTTAACATTGACAAAACTTTCTATATTCTTGTTTGGCAATAATCCTCTAATCAAATAAATCTCAGGATAAACAATACCCAAATTTGTAACAAATAGATGGCAAATTCCTTGGCGTTCTCATTGACCACAAGCTGAATTTCCAGAGACCATTCTAAATATATAAAAAAAAACTTTCAAAAACTGTTGGCATTCTTTCTAAGATCACATATTATGTACCCCGCCCTGCCCTGGTGATGCTCTATTACTCCCTCATCTATCATATCTCATTATGGTATTTTGTGCTTGTGGGTTCTACTACCCAAAATCATTTACGTCCTCTAATTACTCACCACAAAGCTGCTATTGGG
>WNGS01005340.1:0-23580 GCA_020271785.1 Procambarus virginalis | reverse complement strand
TACACTATCCAACGCTGGCCCGACTCGTCTAGGTACCCCTACCAAGTCTGAATAGTTAGATATTAGGTCACTGCACATTCTCTCGTGTGTTATATATATATAAACGCTGAACTGTCAATGGCCAATCTACCTTAGTCAAAAGCTTCATTGAAGGTTGTAACGAACCCATAAGCACCCAACCAGAAAACACAATCAGTTAGTTTGATATTCCAAGAGTACAAGCTTAATCAAACTAGAAATTGTCTACAAATAAGGGACCCAGATGATGGCAGGGATGACCTCTCCCAATCATAGGTTAAAGACGTGTACCTCTCCTCAACCATGTTTAAGATAAACAACACATCACTACTAAATACAATTCCCTGTTAACCTACCTTATCCCTATATTGTCAACCCATGCTGTTGTTTTCTTTTTAAACAACACGATGTTTGTCGAACTAAATTGTATTGTGCAGCTTTTTTCGCCATGTGTCCCCCCTTTTTATTTTTATTTTTATTTTATATTGTTCTCAACACTTTGTATACTTTAATATCAATTAGTATAAGTTTAGTCTTTAATGTTTTTTGCCTGCCGCGAAACACTTTGCGTAATAGTGGCTTTAGGGCATTGTATGTACCTGTAAGCTCTATCTATAAATCATATCAATTTTTGTAAAACGCTCTTGTATGTATGTACTTACCTGAATACACCATTTATTGATTATTATTTATTTATATTTAAGTTTTAGTCTTATGTTTTCCTTCCCGAAACGTTTTGCGTAATAGTGGCTTTAGGCATGTATATACGAGCTCTATTTATAAATCATCAAACGTTTTGTATCTTACCTTGATATGGTATGTACTACTCACCTGTAATAAATATTTGTATGTGTGATTTGTATTTGATTGATGCTTTATGTCTTCTGTGGTATGGATACTGTTTTGTGTACGATTTTGCTTATTCTAGTCCTTTGCTCATCTGCCATTTCTTTGTTTGTTGTGTGTGTCTGTGCGTGTTCTTTGGGTTTGAGGGGTCTGTGTTTGTTTGTCTTTGGGGTTTTGTGTGTGCTGGGGTTGCTTTTGTGCTTTGTGTGGAAGGGTTTTGTTTGTGTGTGGGTGGGTATGGGTGTGTTGTGGTGCTGTGTGGCATGTCTGTCTCTCTCCTTGTGTCCGGTGCGTGTGGTGTTTTTTTTCTGCTTGGTGGCTGGCCGTCCTCTGTCTGTGGGGGTCGGGTTTGTGTGCTGGGTGGCTGTGTTGGTCTTGTATGTGCTCCATTGTTGTGTGTTTTTGTATGCTTGTGTTCATTGTCATTTTGTGTTGCTGCCTTGTGTTATGTGCTTTCCATTATGGTTCCTGGTGGCACGCCCGGTATGGGTTGCATGTGTGTTTGTATGTGTGGTTCTGATTATTTACGAATTGTTCTATTTTCTGCATCACATTTACTGTGTTATATGTTCCAATGTTGATTTGTACTATACTGATTCTTTATTTTTTACTTTGATGTTTTACTATGTAATGCTAATATTTTCTGTTTAATTTATTTTATGTACTGTGCTGTGTATTGCCTTGTTGTATTCCCTTGTTATTTTCCTGCATGTTACATACTATGTTGTGTTTCTGTGTTATATTATCATGTTTTGTTTTTGTGTTCTCGATTCTGTGGTGTGTTGTCTGCTGTTGTGTGGTGTGGCGCATGGTGCGTGTGTTTTTGCGTTTGTGTTATTTAGTATGGGTATTCCTTGTTAATATTTACCCTTGTGCTCCTTGTGCGCTTTTGTACTTACTGACGCTTTGCACGCCCATCTGGGTGGTGCTGCTTTTGTTTTTGTGTGTGTGTGTGTGTGTGTGTGTGTTCTTATGTGTTTATGTTATTCTGTGTTAATGTTATTCTTTGTTTTCAGTTCTATTGTTCTGTGTTATTTGTTATCTGTGTTGTTGTTATTCTGTGTTTTTTGTTTTATGTGCTTCCTGTTTATATGGTTATTGTACGCTGTCCTTGTTCTGTTTTAAAAATAAAAAGAAAAAAAAGTAGAGCGGTGCCACGTCATTTGGTACATCACAGCCGTGTCCCAGAAGTAGTATAACTGCAATTCCACAGTCAACGCCCTTCAAGCAGCAGCTGGAGGACGAGGGATTGCCCAGTTCTCTCCATCAACGGACACGTGGCTCGGCAACCATTATTCCTTTCTGTTATCATGTGGCCACAGTTAACATTTAGGCTAGTTGTCGTTAGGCCGTATATAAAATAACAAAATCCCGAACGTGTCCTCTCTAGCAGTTTTATAATCTATATAAGTGATTATATTCATTATTTCTGTAGAAGAATTTTACAGTGCTTGAACATATATATCAATTATTTTCCTACAGGAAGAATTCCTTAATTTAGGATGTACTTGTAGTTCGTTATGTAGAAGATTTCTACAATGTAATTGCTTTACAGTTCCAGGTCCACGTCAACCGAGGTGCTAGGCTTCCTCACCTACACGTGCAACAATTTGCTAGATGCAACACGTCGTCGATGGAGCATGGCAACCGATTACACCTCCAGTTTTGCAGCTAAGCTGGTCATATTCATCCATAGTAACAACTCTGTAGATATATTAGTGATCTCCCGAGGAGATCAATTATACTAACCCTTTGATTTACCATATACTGTACTATTGAATATTACAGTAGTATATTGAGGTGCATTTACCTCTAATTATTATTAAATAATCAACATTATTTACTTTCATATTTTATTTACTCTGGCGCCAGAATAATGCTAGGGATGCACAAATCTTTTAGCATGTAATCCCCCAATTTGGGTGAGTGAATTTGACTCATAATACAGTCTCTTTAATATTCAATGTAATATGAATTTAAACATCCATAGGACACTAGTTCATGGAGTAAAATATTTTAACCACTTGTTCTACCCTTGTTTTCCACTTTTTCTCAAAAATTGGAAAACAAGTGATCCTTCGTAGCTATCGAAATAGTATCAATTTATATGATTTACTTGATTCAAGTTTGCCCATACAAATTTTGGTGCTTCGAACCGGATATACCAATAATCATCTAGGGTCCAGTATAATCACCCAAATTACTGGCCCCATTTAATTACTTATTTAATAACACCAACTAGTGTGTTAACATTATTAAGCTATACACATATATTTCATTTACGGCTGTCAGCAGACTGTCTTTATAATAGCCTAAACCACATTAAACCTATGAGTACGGATTCACCTAAGTCAGTAAATTTATTAACATTTCAGGGTCCTGTATACTAACCCAAGTTACTGATCCGATAAATTAATTAACCATTACTAACCCTGATAACATTATATTCCTTAATTAGGAAGTTCTGTCAGGTGTTAAACATTATTTACGGCAGTAGAATACTTGCCAAACACAATTAATAATCTTGTGTTCATTAAATTTCTCATACACGTATTTCTTACAAGTGTATATTATATAAAATCACAAAAATTTCCAAAAACACAGCACTATTTTACACATTATTGCACCACATTTATTGTAGTTATGCCAACCCAACAGAGGTAGGATATTTTTAGACTAATTGTACTAATGTTTATACAAATGCAGTCTAAACTATTTAGTCATTCCTAAGTAGGAATTATTTAGGGAGTACTGTACTAGACAGTGCTGGTGTACATACATATTATTCAGATTTGTGCTGACTCTAATTTAGGGTGGGATCCACAAAACATTTATTGTGTATTTATCATATTATTTCGTGTATTTTTTTTAGTGTTACTTTGTGTTCACTTTTGGATCGAATGGTGATAATTGAGGAGCTCACCGGCCGAAATTCCAACAGTGACATTCTAGTACTATTCAAATATTAGTTACTTATTATTAGATAGGTAGCTAACCTCCAAACGAGGTAAATTACAATCAGCCTAACCAAGAAAATATTAGGCTGTTAATAACCATACCTGCTCTACACCTAAGAGCAAGTATCATAGGTGACTAAGTAGCTATATAAGCTCCATAAAGCTTCAACCCATAGTCAATATGACTACACTAGAAAAAACTAAAATACGATTGAAAGGCCTACAATGTCACTTGACGAGTTAATCAACCAATGTGACAACTGGGTGGAAACAGACCCAGTTGATCTCATATCGCTGGAAATCTCAGCAAAGATAGCTAACCAGCAATTTAAGCACATACAAGAAATTATTGACCTGTTCATAAGTACAATCTATACCAGTGATATTGATCTAGATGACATTGATCTAATCATGTCTGACCTAGCCGACTTTGAAGACAAAATTCAAGCCAGTTTTTTTTTTTTTGAGATATATACAAGAGTTGTTACATTCTTGTACAGCCACTAGTATGCATAGCGTTTCGGGCAGGTCCCTGGAATACGATCCCCTGCCGCGAAGAATAGTTTTTCATCCTAGTACACATTTTACTGATGCGTTAAACAGAGGCTACAGTTAAGGAATTGCGCCCAGTAAATCCTCCCCGGCCAGGATACGAACCCATGACATAGCGCTCGCGGAACGCCAGGCGAGTGTCTTACCACTAGCTAATAGGTTAATTTACTATAAAAAAAAATGCTTGCAACACAAAATGTTCCTGCTGGATCAAGACATATTTATGGTACCCAAGCAAGCACTCAGATCAGAAGAAGTAAATGAGCTACCTCAAAATGAGGAGATTCCTCTAATCATATCTGACCCTTACACAGGATCAACAACTGAAGTTCAGCCTTCATTTTCTACAGTTTCATCTAACACAACTCACATAATAATACCTTAACAGAATCNGTGACTGGCGGAGAATAAAACCATGAGGACGAAGATTGTTTCTCTGACCACAACCATAACAGTGGCGACGAGGATTAAACATCTCCGGCAGAGAGCCTGGGTACGAGACGTGGTGTGAGGATCAAGAGAGAGCAGGGTACGTCGTGTGGACGAGTGGACGCTTCGCGCACAACAGTACAGTGTGCTACCACCGTGACAATGACTACGCCGCTCATGTCAATGGAGCCGTTAAACACTGCCAAGATCTCGTTGGACCTGTGGCTCAGCCTGCTGGAAGCACACTTTCAGTGCCGGGAGATTAAGGAGGACGCCAACAAGAAAGCGGTACTCTTAGTTTCACTGGGCTCGGAAGCATATAGTGTTCTCGGAAATTTGTGTGCACCGGAGCTACCCACACGAAGACCTATGTAGACCTGATTGCTCTGCTTAAACGTCAGTATGTGGTGAAACCATCATATCACAGGAGTTTGATGGATTTCCAGAAGAGGACGAAAAAGCAGCACGAATCAGTACAGGATTTATTTGCGGATTTGAAGGCTTTGGCTAACCTCTGCAACTTCGGAGCACAGTTGGACGGTAGGGTTAGGGACCAGTTGTTCATGGCAGTGGAAAAGGAGGATTATTTCCCTAACCTGGTGGCAGAAAATTTGGATCTACAATCGATGACTTCATGGACAGTGCTCGAGAAGATATTGAACCTGGAAAGGGCTTTTGGAAGTAAGACTTCTACTCAGGAAATTATGGTCGTACAGGGCCAGACCAGATGCAAACACTGTGGATACAGGCACATAAGTAGCAAGTGCAAGTTTCGTGCATATATATGCAACTTTTGTAACAAGGAGGGACACTTGCAGAGAGTGTGTAGGGAATTTCTGAACAGGAACAACAAGGCCTGGGAGAGGAGACGACCAGGTAATGCAGGAAGAAGAGGTAGTGGTACTGTAGTCAAGGCGGTAGAGGAAGGTAAACCGTCTGAAGAAGCTGCAGGTGAGGAAAACCGACTATATTCATTGAAAAAAAAGGTATGTTCAGTGAAGTCACAAGTGGTGAATTTTGTAATTAATGGGAAGTTAGTTCCCTTGGAACTGGACACTGGTGCGGCAGTGTCAACATTGTCTAGAGATTGGGCAGATACCTTGCAATTGAATGTAAAACCAGGTAAAAAATCTTTAAGTGCTTATGATAATGTACCGATTAAGGTCTATGGCAAGGTGTCGGCAAAAGTAGGTTATAATGGAAAAGAAATTGTCCAGGATTTTTATGTAGTGGATTCACATAATCCTAGCCTATGTGGTAAGGATCTCATGGAAAAAGTGGGAATTTTCTTGGCGGGCCTAGATGAATTGTCGATAGTTAAAACAATTAAAAGTGCCGAACAAATGTTAGATAAATATTCAGTGGAGGCAGATAAGCCAATTAATAGCATGGTTGCAAAAATTCACCTGAAAAGTGGGGCTTCACCTAAATTTTTCAAGGCAAGAACAGTGCCGTTTCATTACAAGCAATTGGTAGAATCAGCCCTGGAAAAGCATGTGGCAGAAGGCATCTTAGAGCCAATTACACATAGTGAGTGGGCAGCCCCAATTGTACCAGTGTTGAAGGCAGATAGGAAATCTTTGAGAATCTGTGCAGACTTCAAGGAACTGAACAACCGCATACACTGTGAGAAGTATCCTTTACCTAAGATAGATGAGTTATTGTCAGTGGTCTGCAAAGGAGCAATTTTTTCTAAGATTGACCTGAAGGATGCTTACTTGCAAATTCCTGTAGAGGAGGAGAGCCAGAAATTGTTAGTGATTAATACCCACAAGGGGTTATTTAAGTATAAAAGACTTCCTTTTGGACTCTCCTCGTCTCCAGCAATTTTTCAGAGATTCATGTCCCAGTTGTTAGTTAACATTGAAGGTGTGGCTAGTTTTTTAGATGACATTATTGTATGTGGAGAGAATGAGGAAGTGCATGATGCTAGATTAGAACAAGTTTTGAATCTTTTGCAAAAGCACAATGTGAAGATTAATAAGGGAAAAACAACGTTGAAGACCAAGGCCATTGAATACCTGGGGTACCATATTTCAGGTAAGGGCTTTACTCCTTCTCACAAAAATGTAGCTGCTATAATAGATGCCCCAGCCCCAACATCAGTTGGGGAAGTACAGTCTTTTGTTGGGATGGTTACATATTTTTGTAAGTTTGTGAAGAACTTTTCAACAAAATTAGCACCCTTGTATGAATTGTTGAAAAAAGGGGCTAGATTTAAGTGGGCAGCAAGAGAGGAAAATGCATTCAGGAATATTAAGCAGGAATTGATCAATTCTCCAGTGCTCACTAATTTTACAGGTAGACTCCCATTAAAACTGGAGGTAGATGCTTCCCCAGTAGGAGTGGGTTGTGTATTATTACAGGAAGTAGATGGTCAGGATAAAGTAGTATATTTTGCTAGCAAGAAATTATCTCCTGCGGAACAGAATTATTCTCAGTTAGATAAAGAAGCTTTAGCTTTGGTATATGCTGTAAAGAAACTGAGGTATTTTCTGCTGGGGAGGAAATTTCTTGCTAGAACAGATCATAAACCCCTGCTAGGATTGTTTGGCAGAGGTAAGCAAATTCCAGTTAATGCCAATGCTAGAATTCAAAGATGGGCATTACTACTCTCACAGTTTGAGTATGATTTAGAGTTTAAGCCAGGCAAGGATAATGTAGTAGCTGATGCATTAAGTAGATTGCCTGTGACAGAAGAATTAAATTCCAGTATTCCAGTGGAGTATGTTAACCTGGTGGAAGCTATGTCTTTTGAGGATATTTCATTCCAGACTATTAGGAAGGCAACTGGTAGAGATCCCAAATTAAGTCTGTTGTTGAAATATGTCAAATATGGTTGGAATGATAATTTGTTATTGTCAGAGTATGCTGCAGTGAAGGCTGACCTTAGTATTCACCAGGATGTACTTTTGTATAGGAATAGAGTGGTGGTGCCTGGGGAACTGAGATGTAAGATTTTGGAACAGCTGCATGTAGGCCATAAT
Organism: Procambarus virginalis; assembly: GCA_020271785.1. Taxonomy (NCBI): domain Eukaryota; kingdom Metazoa; phylum Arthropoda; class Malacostraca; order Decapoda; family Cambaridae; genus Procambarus; species Procambarus virginalis. Next base: position 15,791 of record WNGS01005340.1, on the reverse strand, counting down.
GGCATAAATGCTATGAAAGCAGAAGCTAGAAGTTGGGTTTGGTGGCCAAAAATAGACCAGGATATTGCTGAGGTAACAAAAAATTGTCATATTTGCTTTAAGAATTATCAGAAACCCCAGGCCCCAGTACTTTCTTGGCCATGCACTGGAAAACCCTGGTCTAGACTTCATGTAGATTATGCGGGACCTATGGATAATAAATATTACCTAGTGGTGGTGGATTCATACACCAAATTTCTGGATGTGCATGTGTGTAATTCCACCACATCATCTGTAACTTGTGAATTACTAAGGAAAACATTTTGTAATTTTGGATTGCCAGACATAATTGTCTCAGACAATGCTCCTTATTTTGTTTCTGTGGAAATGGAGGATTTTTTTAGAAAAAATGGTATTAAACATGTAACACCTGCCCCCTATAATCCTTCTTCAAATGGTCTAGCAGAGAGAGCAGTGAGATCCTTGAAAGAAGGGTTAAAGCGGTTTACGGAAGGTACTATTAATACAAGGCTTTGTAGATTTTTATATAATCAAAGAAAAACTGTTCATTCTACTACTGGTAAATCTCCTTCTGAATTACTGTTTAATAGACACTTTAAAGTGCACATGGAAGCAGTAAAGACAGATCCCAATAAAGAGAAATCGGTAACTAGCTTGGCCAGTCAGTTGGCTCAGGGAGAGGAATTGTTGTTTAATGAAGGGGATGCAGTATATGCAAGGAATTTTGGAAGTGGAAAGCCCTGGGTGGAAGGGAAAATTAGGGAAGTCCTGGGCCGCAGGAACTTCACTGTGCAAGTGCAGAGTTTTGGGAACATTAATTGGAAAAGGCATGCCGATCAGCTCATGCCAAGGTTCACAGGGAATTTTGAAGACCCTTCAGGTGGGGGTGGGGCAACTAGTGATATCCATCCTAATAATGAAGGGATAGCAGCACCTGCAGGTGACCGTGAGGCAGAGCAAGGGGCAGCAGAGGGTTATGGGGATACAGTCAACCCTATGGACTCTACAAGGAGTAATTCAGACGAATGTTTCCCAGAAGTAACAGGTCAGGACTTCCAGTTGAGAAAATCAGGAAGAGTCATACGACCGCCTGATAGACTTAACCTGTAGGGATAGAGTTTATTTAAAAGGGGAGGAATGTTGGGATTGAGTACTACAGATGTTGGAGGTAGCATGTTTGGAGCAGATGCTCTTTTGTTTATGATCTTGTTAACGATATTTCATGTACCTGATTATTGTTTTGTTGTTGTTACTGGCGGAGAATAAAACCATGAGGACGAAGATTGTTTCTCTGACCACAACCATAACAATGACGTATATCTGACAACTATCTCCTTGTTCTCATGAAGGCTCTTTGCTGCCGCTGTGAGCTCGGGGGTCAGTATGGTGCTTCTGTAGTTGCCTCGATTCTTTCCTCCTTCTGCAATAAGTTCTGCTTGTAAGGTGTCATTGGTGGTGACCTTCTTTTGTGCTTCGAGGTCAAACCTGACAAAGATTATTGAGGAATATAAACCTGGATATGCGTATGGAAATGTTAAGACACATAAGCCTGGTAACCCACTTCGGCCAATCATCAGCCAGATACCCACACCCACGTACAGACTGGCGAAACGACTCAACGGCTTACTGACTCCTTATGTCCCTTGCGCCTTCAGCCTGAAGTCCCCGAAGGAATTTGTTGACTTACTGCGGGGAACACGGCCCACAGGGATAAGAGCCTCGTTGGACGTAGAATCACTGTTTACCAACGTACCTGTGGATGAAACAATCGGGATGATAATGGACCGAGTGAATCGTGATCCGGCCTGTACTCCTCTTGACATACCAGAAAATATCCTAAGGAAACTACTCCAAGCTTGTACTAAGGAGGCACCCTTCTTGAGCCCGGATGGGTACATGTATAAGCAAGTAGATGGGGTCGCCATGGGTTCTCCCCTAGGAGTCCTGTTTGCGAACTTCTACATGGGTACTATCGAGAAAAAAGTCTTAGTCGACTTGAACTTGAAACCGGCCATATACTGCAGGTATGTTGACGACATTTTTACACAGGTACCTGATGTCAGACATCTGCAGGAGCTGAAAGAGGCGTTTGAGCAGAATTCTGTGTTGCGTTTCACTTACGAGATGGAGAAGGATGGGAAGCTACCCTTTCTAGATGTAACAGTCATGGAAAGGAGCGGAGGTTTCCACACTGCAGTCTACACTAAGGAAACAAACATAGGAATATGCCTAAATGCCAACAGTGACTGCCCAGACAGGTACAAGAGGAGTGTTGTTAACGCTTATGTCGACCGTGCTCTCAGCCACAGCTCAGAATGGAAACAAGTCGACGAAGAACTCTGTAGGGTAAGGCAGGTCCTAGTCAACAACGGCTTCTGCAATGGTTTCATTGAAGACATCATAAGAAGGAAAGTGAAACGCCATGCAACCTCTGAAGAGACAACTAATACAACATCTATACCCCCAATTAGACTATTTTACAGGAACTTCTTCTCCACAGCTCATAAAACGGAGGAAAGGGTCCTGAAAGATATTGTTAATAGAAATGTTATCCCTACAGACAAAAATCAGAAATACAACTAACAATCGATTTACTATAAAACAAAAAAAACGGCCAACCTACTCATGAGAAACTCTCCAGACACGGAGCAGAACGCTCTAAAAGAGACAAACGTCGTCTATGCCTTCAAATGCCCTCTTGGGGACTGTAAGCCTCAAAAAACTCAGTATATAGGCAAGACAACAACATCTCTTTCCAGGCGTTTAACGATGCATAAGCAACAGGGCTCCATTAAGGAACATATATTCTCTTCCCACAACCAAACCATCACCAGAGAAATCTTAACAAACAACACAGAAATCATTGATAGATACAGCGACAGCAGGCGGCTTGACATCTGCGAGGCACTACACATCAAGAAGTCAACACCAGCAATCAACAGCCAATTAACGCACAACTATATTCTACCCACTTCAAGACTCCGCTCCAATATAGAAACATCAAGAAATATGGGCTAATAGGCCTTCTGCAGTTCTATTTGTACCCAACTTCTATACCCCGTTCTGTGTTTTGTTGAAAGTTTGTTTTTCACCCCACTATTGTATTACATCACCTCACCCAAATGCAGGTATAAGAGCCAATGTTGTTTCAGGCATAAGTTGTGTGTTGATAAACTAAAGTCTTTGAAAATGTAATAAGTTTTACGAAACGCGCTCAAGTGTCGCGTCAGACTAGAAATAAATATGAATTTTGGAGAATTGATTTTTCATTTACCGCCACCAGTAAAAAAAACATAAGGAAATCGAGAAAATTCGTGTTAGAATTATTAATCTTACTTTTTCGGTCATATTTAATAATATATGTCTACAGGAAAGACTGCTACCAAAATATACCAATAGTAAAACGCACGACCCAGCAGGAAGGAATCAAGCCTTCACGATAAAATATCGCCAAGATCTGATTCGTAATCAGGTATACAAGGCAGAAAATGAAATCAAAGACAACAAAACGCAACTACTTCATGCTACAAACGAATGGAGAAACAGCAACATCGACGAAAGTCTCCCTACCCGCATCGAACAACACCTCGACATCCTCACAGACCGACATCACCTCAGCACGGAAACAAGGATAATCAAGAAACTAACAACATTATATGGAGGACCTATGGCAATTCCACGACCAAGAGACGGTTTCTTGAACCTTGCAGGAATCAACCTCACTGAGGACCAAGTCACTCTCCTAAATCTGGGTGGATTGGCTGTTTGGCAGCCGTGCGGAGCGGTTCTGTTGACATTCGCTCCTCAGTCTTGCCTGGACGCTTGGCGTGCACACAGCTGTTGGCGTTTTTTTTTTTTTGTGGGCGCTGGCCTGGCAGGCCGGCGGGATGGCGTTGCCCTTGCCGCCTGTAAAGCGTGTGGATACGGTTGAGTTGACCTTCTCTGGTCTGGTAAACTACTCGTTGTTGGAAGTTGCTCTCCTGGACGTGCTGGGTATCAACCCTGCTGATGTGTGTGGTGTGCAGCTGGCTGGGGAACATCGGCCCTTGGTTAAGCTGACTGACGCTGTGGTGTATCGGGATGTGGTCGTCAAGTTTGATGGGCGTACAGTACCTTTGCCTGGCACGGCGGGTACAGTTTCTGTAACGGACTTGTGCGTTCCTGTGACGTTTGTGGTGGTACGGGGGCTACCGTTTGAGTTCCCGGAGAGCCTGCTCCGCCGGTTCTTTGGGGATATGGGAGTGTTCTCGCCTGTCGGGCGAATGTGCGGACGTCTGGCCGTCTCCGTGGCGTCCTGATTGGTACCCGCACGGTTACCATGAAGCTGAGGAAGGCGATCCCTTCGTCGATGGTGCTGCTGGGGTTCAAGGTGCAGTGCTTTTATGCGGGACAGGAACGCACGTGTTTTCGGTGCGGTATGGCTGGACACCAGGCTGCTGGTTGCCGTACTGGCACCGTGCGGTTGGTCAGTGTCTTCCGTGAAGAGGATTTCCCGCCTCTACATGGCCTTGTGGACCCGGGGGATGATCCTGCTGGGTTAAACCCCCCCCCCCCATGCACCTGCCGGTGATGATGGCGTTGTGGGTGCGGTGCGCCCAACTGGTGCTGACGTGTCGGGTCCAGTGTCTGTGGACCCCCCTGATGTGGGCGGTAGTGCGGTGGTCACGCATGTGGAGGTGCATCCTCCCCCGGTTGCCATCGCCGTCGATGTTGACGCTTCGGTGGGGCGTGGCCCTGTTTTGTCGCCAGTGGATGATGTCGCACCAGATTCTGGTGCGCCTGGATTGGTATGTGCTTCTGCCATTGGTGTGGAACCCTTGGAGGCGGATGAGTTATTGGAAGTGGGCCGCCCCTCTCGTCGTCCCTCCACCACTGCTGTCCCGGGTCAGCCTGGCTCTCAGACGAAGCGCCGGAAGACGGCCTGGAGTGGTCGCTCCGGGGACCGAGGGCCTTCGGTGCGGAGGTTGGAGCCTGATGCGAGTGTCTGTGATGGTGAGGCGGTGTCCGTGGTAGCCCCGTCAGTGCCGGGCGGTGGAGGGTGTGTTGTGGACCCTCCTAGTGATCTCGTGTGTGGGTCCCCTGGGGTACGGAGCCCGGAGTGGGCGGTGGTGGATCCGGGGGACTGTGGCAGTGATGATCGCGGCCTTGTGATGAAGTTACGGAAGGACTCTGGCCTCCCCCCCCCCTGTGGGGGGTGCGTCCCCGTCGCCTGGGAACCCGGTGGCGGCTGCTACTGCTTCCATGTACGGGGTGTCGGCTGGGACAGTCTGACAGTTTTGTGGTTAGATAGGGTTTCTCTATTTCCCAATGGATCCTAAATTAACGTGTGCTTCGCTGAATGTGAATGGTTTGCGTTCTGTAGCTGTGCAATTGGGCCTGGTGTCGATGCTGCGTGAGTGGAGGGTGGATGTGGCTTTTGTGCAGGAGCACAATGTGCAGGAGGTGGGGTTGTTACATGTGTTGGCTGAGGGGTTTACGGTGGTGTTAAACCCTTCGCGTGGCTTGCGTGGAGGTACATTGATCCTGCTTTCTAAGCGGGCCCCGGTTTCCGTGCTTCACACGGAGATGGACGAGGGTGGTCGGGTGCTGTTAGTTAGGGTCTCATTTTTGGGGTCTGAGGTCTCTCTCTTGAATGTGTACGCGCCATCTGGGGCGGTGCAGAAGCGGGAACGGGAGGTTTTCTTTTCCCGTGACGTGCTGCATTTTTTGCGGCACGATACGAGGGGGATGATTTTTGGGGGGGATTTTAATTGTATTACGTCGCCGCGGGATAGCAACAGTCTTCGTCCGGCGAATATCTCGCCGGCTTTGAATGCTACCCTGAAGAGTTGCGGGTTTAGGGATGCGGCCGTGTTGCAAGGGGGTCCTTTGGAGTACACTTTTCTCTCGCGTGGGGCTTGCTCTCGCCTTGATCGTTTTTACGTGCCTACTGGGGGTGGTTCCGTTTTTTCTTTGCGGACGGTTCCCGTGGGGTTCTCGGACCATTGCATGGTGGTGTTGCAAGTGGGGATTCGCAGCCAGGTGCGGGTTGGCCGTGGCTGGTGGAAACTGAATTGTGGGTTGCTGAAGTGCCCTGTTGTGTGTGCCCAGTTCCGGGCCCGGTGGGCTGTTTTGGCCGCTCGGAAAGGGGCGTTTCCCTCGGTTCTGGAGTGGTGGGAATGGGCTAAGGTGGAATGTCGGTCGTTTTTTCGGGTGCTGGCGAAGCGGGAGGCGTCGGGAAGGTTTGGTCTGTTGAGGGTCCTGCAGGCACGGTTATTTCGCCTGTATGGATTGCTGAATCAGGGTTTCGATAGGTTTCGGGAAATTTCGGTGTGTAAGGATCTCATATGTGGGCTGAGGGAGGAGATGGCTGAGGGGGTACGTGTGCGGGCTGGGGTGGAGGAACGATTGTGTGGTGAGAAGCTCTCGCAGTTTTTACTGCGGAGGGAACGGGTGGGGCGTGCCTCGGTTTTGTTGGAAGGTCTTCATCGGCCGGACGGTTCGATTCTGTCGGACACGGGGGCGGTTTTGCATTATGTGCGTGGTGAATTGGAGTCTTTGTATGGGGTGGTTGCGGGGGATGAGGGGTTGATGGCGTCCTTCCTCCAACACTGTGCGCCAGGGTTGTCGGATATGGATTGTGTGGGTCTTGTGCGGGAGGTAAGCCCTTCGGAGCTTTGGGAGGTTGTGCGGTCCTTTCGTCGTGGGAAGGTTCCGGGGTCGGATGGGTTTCCGATGGAGTTCTATGTTGAATTTTGGGATGTGCTTGGTGCCGATTTTTTGGAGGTGGTTCGGTTTTGTCTTCGGAGTTTGTCTCTGTCCGTTTCGCAACATGATGGTCTTGTGCGGCTTCTTCCGAAGCCGGGGGACTTGCGTTTTTTTGCAAATTGGCGGCCTATTACGTTGTTGAATGTGGATTACAAGATTATTTCCAAGTTGTTGGCTGGACGTTTGCGCTCAGTTGTGGGGTCGGTGATCTCTTGGGGTCAGTTTTGTGGCGTTCCGGGTAGGTCGTTGGTGCAATGCAATTCCCTTTTTCGGGATTTGCTCCTCTATGTGGAGGAGTCTGGTGTTCCCGCGGCCATGATAAGCTTGGATTGGTCCAAGGCTTTTGATCGCGTACCAATTGGGTTTGTTTTGCGAGTCCTGGAAAGGTTTGGTTTCCCGCCCCAGTTTGTGGGCTGGATACGGATGTTGTACGCTGGTTGTAGTAGTAGGGTGTGTGTAAATGGGTTCCTTAGCGCTCCTTTCGCTATTCGACGTTCGGTTCGACAGGGGTGTCCTCTGTCGATGCTTCTCTATATTCTGTTTCAGGAGCCTTTTTTTCGAGCCGTGCGTGCTTGTCGTTCGGTTGTTTCACCGTGTTTGCCTAATGGCTTGTCACTCAAGATTTGTGGTTACGCTGACGACACGGTCTTGTTTGTTGCCTCTGAGGGTTCTGTGCCTGCTGTTCAGGATTTGGTGCTTCAGTTTGAGTCGGCTACGGGAGCTTTGGTCAATCGTGGAAAGTCTTGTCTTCTGGGATTGGGGGGTTGGGCCTCTCGTTTGGTGTGGTCTGGTTCGTGGTTTCCGGTGGTTCAGTCCATTCGGGTTCTAGGGATTACGTGGTTCAGGTCGCATGTGCAGTCTTTGGAGTTTAATTGGGAGGCGGTTTCGCGGGGAGTGGGCGTGGCTGTGGGAATGTTGTCGCAACGGGCCCTGACTATTTACCAGCGGGCGATTGTCGTGTCTTGTAAGGTTTTGTCGCGGGTCTGGTATGTTGCGCAGTGTTTTCCGTTGGATCGGCGGAAAGCTCGCGCTCTGGAGGGCTTGGTGTATCGTTATGTGTGGTGTGGCCGGTATCATCCGGTTCGTCGATCTACGTTATGTCTTAAGGTGTCAGAAGGTGGAATTGGTATTCCTGATGTCTATGTGAAGGCGTTGGCTTTGTTTTGGGGGTCGGTTCGGAGGAGTTTGGTGTTAGGGGGTGGGCTAAACTCCTTGGGGTTGTTTTACTGCTCTATGAGGTTTAGTTTTTTGCTTGATCTGGGTAGTTGCCAGGAGGTGGCCCTGTATACGCCTCCCGTGTACTCGTGGGCGGTTTTGATCCTTCGGGCGCTTTGTCGTTTTCCCGGGTTTGTGTCCTTTGGTTGTCGGGAAGTGTATGGGGCGCTTGCCTCTCGGGTGCCTCCCAGGGTCGAAAGTTTGTACCCTTGTTTCGACTGGAGGAATGTGTGGGAGGCGTTGAGTGGGCCGTGTATTGCGCCGCGGACGCGTGAGTTGGTTTTTCGATATTTGCACGAGTCTTTGGCTACGAATGCGAGGCTCTTTATGTTGGGTTTGGTCGCCTCTGATAGTTGTGTTCATTGTGGGAGGCCTGAGACTCAGTTGCACGTCTTTTATTTTTGTGAGCGGGTTCAGGGTTTGGTTGGGTGGTTGCGGGATGTCATTGCAGCCTTTTGTGGTCCGGGGGTGCAGGTTGACTTATTGCGGTTTTTGTTTTTTTCGTTCCCTCGGGGCTCCAAGCGGGTGCGTAACACGCTCGGGGTGTTGTTAGCGGACTATATTTTTTGTTTATGGGTTGGTAGGATGGAGGGGTATGGGGTGGGGAGGATTTTGGGCTTTTTGAAGGGCCGTCTGTCGTATACTATGTGGTGGTTGCGTCGCGCCTTTCCTAGGGTTTTTGATGCTTGGTTCACGGTCGAGTATGTCCGGGGTGCTGCATTGGTGTAGGTGGTGGGTTCCTGTAGGTGTGGTTATGTGTGTGTCTGTGCGTGTTCTTTGGGTTTGGGGGGTCTGTGTTTGTTTGTCTTTGGGGTTTTGTGTGTGCTGGGGTTTGCTTGGTTGCTTTGTGTGGAAGGGTTTTGTTTGTGTGTGGGTGGGTATGGGTGTGTTGTGGTGCTGTGTGGCATGTCTGTCTCTCTCCTGGTGTGTCCGGTGCGTGGGTGCTTTGTCTGCTTGGTGGCTGGCCGTCCTCTGTCTGTGGGGGTCAGGTTTGTGTGCTGGGTGGCTGTGTTGGTCTTGTATGTGCTCCATTGTTGTGTGTTTTTGTATGCTTGTGTTCATTGTCATTTTGTGTTGCTGCCTTGTGTTATGTGCTTTCCATTATGGTTCCTGGTGGCACGCCCCGTATGGGTGGCATGTGTGTTTGTATGTGTGGTTCTGATTATTTACGAATTGTTCTATTTTCTGTATCACATTTACTGTGTTATATGTTCCAATGTTGGTTTGTACTATACTGATTCTTTATTTTTTACTTTGATGTTTTACTATGTAATGCTAATATGTTCTGTTTAATTTATTTTATGTACTGTGCTGTGTATTGCCTTGTTGTATTCCCTTGTTATTTTCCTGCATGTTACATACTATGTTGTGTTTCTGTGTTATATTATCATGTTTTGTTTTTGTGTTCTCGATTCTGTGGTGTGTTGTCTGCTGTTGTGTGGTGTGGCGCATGGTGCGTGTGTTTTTGCGTTTGTGTTATTTTGTGTTATGGGTATGGTATATTTTGTGTATGGGAATTCCTTGTTAATATTTACCCTTGTGCTCCTTGTGCGCTTTTGTACTTACTGACGCTTTGCACGCCCCATCTGGGTGGTGCTGCTTTTGTTTTGTGTGTGTGTGTGTGTGTGTGTGTGTGTGTGTGTTATGTGTTTATGTTATTCTGTGTTAATGTTATTCTTTGTTTTCAGTTCTATTGTTCTGTGTTATTTGTTATCTGTGTTGTTGTTATTCTGTGTTTTTTGTTTTTATGTGCTTCCTGTTTATATGGTTATTGTACGCTGTCCTTGCTCTGTTTTAAAAATAAAAAGAAAAAAAACTTCATGCTACAAACGAATGGAGAAACAGCAACATCGACGAAAGTCTCCCAACCCGCATCGAACAACACCTCGACATCCTCACAGACCGACATCACCTCAGCACGGAAACAAGGATAATCAAGAAACTAACAACATTATATGGAGGACCTATGGCAATTCCACGACCAAGAGACGGTTTCTTGAACCTTGCAGGAATCAACCTCACTGAGGACCAAGTCACTCTCCTAAATCTGGGTATAAACTGTCACGTTATGTCCAGACCAAGTGCGTTGGCCCGGAAAGTGAAGTTGGAGATCCTGTTGGACGACATATTTGACCACGAAGCACAAAAGAAGGTCACCACCAAAGACACCTTACAAGCAGAACTTATTGCAGAAGGAGGAAAGAATCGAGGCAACTACAGAAGCACCATACTGACCCCCGAGCTCAAAGTGGCAGCTAAGAGCCTTCGTGAGAACAAGGAGATAGTTGTCAGGACAGGCGACAAGTCGCCAATATACGTCATCCTTAAGAAAGACGAATATCTGGCGAAAATGAACCTCATACTCTCTGACCAAACTAAATTCCAAAGGGTAACGAAGGACACTACAGCCGAATTGAAAGCAAAGGTCAACAAATTGATTGAAACTGTGAATGCAAAGAAATCCGGACTCCACCTGCCAAAGATTATTGGGGAATATAAACCTGGATATGCGTATGGAAATGTCAAGACACATAAGCCTGGTTGTGGTGGTTTTTCTTTTTTTGCTGTCACGACTGCAATGCGTACGTCACCAATGTACATGTGGCAGACGCTTCACGAAGCAGTCAGAATTAGCAGAATAGAAAATACGAGAGCAACCGTACAGGGCCTGGGAGCAAGGTCGAGTTAGAGTCCTTGTGGGTCTCTTCTCAGACTAGCCTCACCTGGTCCTGCTCCACGTTGGTCGTTGGAATCTCCTCAATGATGTAACACTTTAAGGGACTCCTAGGGTCCTCATCAGATTTATAGTTTAGTGACTTACAGGCAACTCGGTGTTGAAGACACCTAGAGCTGAAGGCTGGAGTAATATTGGCAGTATTCAGAAGTGGTTCAACGGAAACACCGCATAAAGCTTAACAGTAGTTTATTTATTAACTTAACCACTAATACTGAGGGTGCTTGATTTACTTTAGATTGGCGTCAGCAAAGCTATGGTTGCATTAGCGAGACTCTTGACGTCTGGCTAATCGACTCGTATCCACTCGTGGAGAAACACCTAACTGATGATTGACAGCCAATCATTAACACGGCAACCTAACTGCCGGTATGCAAAGGGATCACAAGAGTTCCAACCGGATACTCGGTAATGATGATATGCAATAAACACAATAATAATCACACAATAACTAAATGTGTGGTGTATGTGAAGCTCACATCCACAGACGAGTGAAATGCTGTGATGCCACACAGATAAACACGCATACACCGTCGATTCACCTATAACCTGCGACAGGTATAAGAAGGTGAGAACTGTGGTTGATCCCTCAGATCAACACAGACACAATAAAACAATGACAAGATCTTGTACTTACAGATAAGGTACCTTTCCTTACGCACTCTGTTATGGTTGTGGTCAGAGAAACAATCTTCGTCCTCATGGTTTTATTCTCCGCCAGTAACAACAACAAAACAAATATCAGGTACATGAAATATTGTTAACAAGATCATAAACAAAAGAGCATCTGCTCCAAACATTCTACCTCCAACATCTGTAGTACTCAATCCCAACATTCCTCCCCTTTTAAATAAACTCTATCCCTACAGGTTAAGTCTATCAGGCGGTCGTATGACTCTTCCTGATTTTCTCAACTGGGAGTCCTGACCTGTTACTTCTGGGAAACATTCTTCTGAATTACTCCTTGCAGAGTCCATAGGGTTGACTGTATCCCCATAACCCTCTGCTGCCCCTTGCTCTGCCTCATGGTCACCTGCAGGTGCTGCTATCCCTTCACTATTAGGATGGATATCACTAGTTGCCCCACCCCCACCTGAAGGGTCTTCAAAATTCCCTGTGAACCTTGGCATGAGCTAATCGGCATGCCTTTTCCAATTTATGTTCCCAAAACTCTGCACTTGCACAGTGAAGTTCCTGCGGCCCAGGACTTCCCTAATTTTTCCTTCCACCCAGGGTTTTCCACTTCCAAAATTCCTTGCATATACTGCATCCCCCTCATTAAACAACAATTCCTCTCCCTGAGCCAACTGACTGGCCAAGCTAGTTACCGATTTCTCTTTATTGGGATCTGTCTTTACTGCTTCCATGTGCACTTTAAAGTGTCTATTAAACAGTAATTCAGAAGGAGATTTACCAGTAGTAGAATGAACAGTTTTTCTTTGATTATATAAAAATCTACAAAGCCTTGTATTAATAGTACCTTCCGTAAACCGCTTTAACCCTTCTTTCAAGGATCTCACTGCTCTCTCTGCTAGACCATTTGAAGAAGGATTATAGGGGGCAGGTGTTACATGTTTAATACCATTTTTTCTAAAAAAAAACCCTCCATTTCCACAGAAACAAAATAAGGAGCATTGTCTGAGACAATTATGTCTGGCAATCCAAAATTACAAAAAGTTTTCCTTAGTAATTCACAATTTACAGATGATGTGGTGGAATTACACACATGCACATCCAGAAATTTGGTGTATGAATCCACCACCACTAGGTAATATTTATTACCCATAGGTCCCGCATAATCTACATGAAGTCTAGACCAGGGTTTTCCAGTGCATGGCCAAGAAAGTACTGGGGCCTGGGGTTTCTGATAATTCTTAAAGCAAATATGACAATTTTTTGTTACCTCAGCAATATCCTGGTCTATTTTTGGCCACCAAACCCAACTTCTAGCTTCTGCTTTCATAGCATTTATGCCATTATGGCCTACATGCAGCTGTTCCAAAATCTTACATCTCAGTTCCCCAGGCACCACCACTCTATTCCTATACAAAAGTACATCCTGGTGAATACTAAGGTCAGCCTTCACTGCAGCATACTCTGACAATAACAAATTATCATTCCAACCATATTTGACATATTTCAACAACAGACTTAATTTGGGATCTCTACCAGTTGCCTTCCTAATAGTCTGGAATGAAATATCCTCAAAAGACATAGCTTCCACCAGGTTAACATACTCCACTGGAATACTGGAATTTAATTCTTCTGTCACAGGCAATCTACTTAATGCATCAGCTACTACATTATCCTTGCCTGGCTTAAACTCTAAATCATACTCAAACTGTGAGAGTAGTAATGCCCATCTTTGAATTCTAGCATTGGCATTAACTGGAATTTGCTTACCTCTGCCAAACAATCCTAGCAGGGGTTTATGATCTGTTCTAGCAAGAAATTTCCTCCCCAGCAGAAAATACCTCAGTTTCTTTACAGCAAATACCAAAGCTAAAGCTTCTTTATCTAACTGAGAATAATTCTGTTCCGCAGGAGATAACTTCTTGCTAGCAAAATATACTACTTTATCCTGACCATCTACTTCCTGTAATAATACACAACCCACTCCTACTGGGGAAGCATCTACCTCCAGTTTTAATGGGAGTCTACCTGTAAAATTAGTGAGCACTGGAGAATTGATCAATTCCTGCTTAATATTCCTGAATGCATTTTCCTCTCTTGCTGCCCACTTAAATCTAGCCCCTTTTTTCAACAATTCATACAAGGGTGCTAATTTTGTTGAAAAGTTCTTCACAAACTTACAAAAATATGTAACCATCCCAACAAAAGACTGTACTTCCCCAACTGATGTTGGGGCTGGGGCATCTATTATAGCAGCTACATTTTTGTGAGAAGGAGTAAAGCCCTACCTGAAATATGGTACCCCAGGTATTCAATGGCCTGGTCTTCAACGTTGTTTTTCCCTTATTAATCTTCACATTGTGCTTTTGCAAAAGATTCAAACTTGTTCTAATCTAGCATCATGCACTTCCTCATTCTCTCCACATACAATAATGTCATCTAAAAAACTAGCCACACCTTCAATGTTAACTAACAACTGGGACATGAATCTCTGAAAAATTGCTGGAGACGAGGAGAGTCCAAAAGGAAGTCTTTTATACTTAAATAACCCCTTGTGGGTATTAATCACTAACAATTTCTGGCTCTCCTCCTCTACAGGAATTTGCAAGTAAGCATCCTTCAGGTCAATCTTAGAAAAAATTGCTCCTTTGCAGACCACTGACAATAACTCATCTATCTTAGGTAAAGGATACTTCTCACAGTGTATGCGGTTGTTCAGTTCCTTGAAGTCTGCACAGATTCTCAAGGATTTCCGATCTGCCTTCAACACTGGTACAATTGGGGCTGCCCACTCACTATGTGTAATTGGCTCTAAGATGCCTTCTGCCACATGCTTTTCCAGGGCTGATTCTACCAATTGCTTGTAATGAAACGGCACTGTTCTTGCCTTGAAAAATTTAGGTGAAGCCCCACTTTTCAGGTGAATTTTTGCAACCATGCTATTAATTGGCTTATCTGCCTCCACTGAATATTTATCTAACATTTGTTCGGCACTTTTAATTGTTTTAACTATCGACAATTCATCTAGGCCCGCCAAGAAAATTCCCACTTTTTCCATGAGATCCTTACCACATAGGCTAGGATTATGTGAATCCACTACATAAAATCCTGGACAATTTCTTTTCCATTATAACCTACTTTTGCCGACACCTTGCCATAGACCTTAATCGGTACATTATCATAAGCACTTAAAGATTTTTTACCTGGTTTTACATTCAATTGCAAGGTATCTGCCCAATCTCTAGACAATGTTGACACTGCCGCACCAGTGTCCAGTTCCAAGGGAACTAACTTCCCATTAATTACAAAATTCACCACTTGTGACTTCACTGAACATACCTTTTCTTTCACCGAATATAGTCGGTTTTCCTCACCTGCAGCTTCTTCAGACGGTTTACCTTCCTCTACCGCCTTGACTACAGTACCACTACCTCTTCTTCCTGCATTACCGTCGTCTCCTCTCCCAGGCCTTGTTGTTCCTGTTCAGAAATCCCTACACACTCTCTGCAAGTGTCCCTCCTTGTTACAAAAGTTGCATATATATGCACGAAACTTGCACTTGCTACTTATGTCCTGTATCCACAGTGTTTGCATCTGGTCTGGCCCTGTACGACCATAATTTCCTGAGTAGAAGTCTTACTTCCAAAAGCCCTTTCCAGGTTCAATATCTTCTCGAGCACTGTCCATGAAGTCATCGATTGTAGATCCAAATTTCTGCCACCAGGTTAGGGAAATAATTCTCCTTTTCCACTGCCATGAACAACTGGTCCCTAACCCTACCGTCCAACTGTGCTCCGAAGTTGCAGAGGTTAGCCAAAGCCTTCAACTCCGCAAATAAATCCTGTACTGATTCGTGCTGCTTTTTCGTCCTCTTCTGGAAATCCATCAAACTCCTGTGATATGATGGTTTCACCACATACTGACGTTTAAGCAGAGCAATCAGGTCTACATAGGTCTTCGTGTGAGGTAGCTCCGGTGCACACAAATTTCCGAGAACACTATATGCTTCCGAGCCCAGTGAAACTAAGAGTACCGCTTTCTTGTTGGCGTCCTCCTTAATCTCCCGGCACTGAAAGTGTGCTTCCAGCAGGCTGAGCCACAGGTCCAACGAGATCTTGGCAGTGTTTAACGGCTCCATTGACATGAGCGGCGTAGTCATTGTCACGGTGGTAGCACACTGTCTCGTATGCGAAGCGTCCACTCGTCCACACGACGTACCCTGCTCTCTCTTGATCCTCACACCACGTCTCGTACCCAGGCTCTCTGCCGGAGATGTTTAATCCTCGTCGCCACTGTATGGTTGTGGTCAGAGAAACAATCTTCGTCCTCATGGTTTTATTCTCCGCCAGTAACAACAACAAAACAAATATCAGGTACATGAAATATTGTTAACAAGATCATAAACAAAGAGCATCTGCTCCAAACATGCTACCTCCAACATCTGTAGTACTCAATCCCAACC
>WNGS01005337.1:0-24255 GCA_020271785.1 Procambarus virginalis | reverse complement strand
AAGAGTTCGCTCATGTCCTTGTTAGAGGAGCGAGACCGAGGAAAGCAAGGGAGAGACCCCAAGCTCAGTAGGGTGAGTGTAGGTGCTTGTAGAAGGGCTTTCTCCAGATAGTTCAGTCGGTAGAGCAAGACCGGCTGGTGTTTGACAGTTGGACAGGTAGGGTGATCCTGTCAACTTGTTGCAATGTCAGGTGGAAAACTGACAGTAAGTTCTTAGTAGGCTGAGGGGAGGTAGAAGTACTTCACCGGTAAGGCCACACCAATGTGTTGCTCATGTGTCCAGTATGACACAGACCGAGGATGGAATGGGAGGTTCAGTGATGGAAATGGTTGCGAGGTGTTGAAACGGCCAGGACCAGAGCTAGAGCCGAACATGTTGCCACTCCAAGGTCAGGCAGCACCACCAGGGTGATCCGGTGGTAGTGCCAGGGACCCTCAGGCCAGTGAGTATAGGAAACAGGGTTACACCCTACACACTTGTTAGCTAGTACACCTGTTGGCAGGTGTGTGCAGAAAACTAGCGGTGTTTTGAATGATTTTCTTGCAGGAACAATATTCTTTAGTGGGAGGTAGTGTGAGGAGATGTAGAATCTCCTCAGCTAGTTTTCCTAGTTTCTAGAATAGGCTAGTCGCTCTAGGGACTCTAGAAACTGAAGCTTTCAAATTTACATATACTTGTTGGGTGTCATATGAAAGCTTATGTTAAATGCTGCAGTTAAAACTAATGAGAGGTCTGTGATTGCTCTGTAGAGAGAATTACAGCAAAATTTGCCTGTTCTGTGAAACAGAGAGGGTAGTATAACAAAAACCGTTAGAGGTGGAGGGGGGACAGTGGGGGAACGCTGCCTCCCCCCCACCAAGGGAGACGTTGAGACGTTGTGTTAGGCCTCACCCTCCTTGTGACGTCACGCCACGCCACAGGCGAGGGGCCCGTGTGATTGGTCTAGGCACCCCTGCTCCTATGCCGAGTTTTGGCGCGGAAAGCTGTCATTGGAAGCGGCACAGGGACAGTGCCGGCTTCCTGCTGATTGGTCAAGACAAGGTAGGGGAGAGAAATATGGGCATGTGAGCTCTCTCTAGCCGCCAAGAGAGTAGTTTGAATTGGGCAGCCAGGGTGTGAAGAGTGTCTAGGTGCGGGGTGGCGGGCCTGCCACCCCCACCACCGTTATCGCTCCTGTCGTTCTGTTTACTCATATTGCATGGCACTCCAGCCACCCTGGGTGTGTCGAAGCCCAAAATTGCGAGAAACTGGGACTTGGACTTTGAATTGCGCCCGACGTTCCATGGGGAGGTGACGCCGGCCAGTGTCACTCCTGTACCCCAGTGTAAGAGCGAGTCATGCTCTGGTATGATGGGGTTGTTAGTGATTCCCCATCCATGTGTGTATGGCACGCGGCCACCCAGGCCGCCCCTGGCCACCCGCGGCCACCCGCCGCCCGCGGCCCGCCGCCCAGCGCCCCGCGCGCCCCGGCCAGGCCACACCCCCTTACCCCGCGCGGAGCAGCTCGGGTGGGGTGGGGTGCTGTGACGTCACGCGCCACCCGTGGCCACCCTCCTGAAGGCCACGCAGTGGCCACATGTTGGCCACCACCTTTGGCCACCCCTTGGCCACATTCCCAGGACAGCCTAAGGCCACATCTTGTCGACGCACGAGGAGCAAGCTAAGTGTTGACAGCCAGGTGGTAAGGACCTGGGAAATGAGGAAATGTGTGGAAGGAAACGTGAGTACTTTATCAGTGTCTCAGATTAGTGGAAATCATAGTAGAAAAGTTGTGTGAGCCCCTAGCCCGGCCAGGCTAGGGAAGTAGCTGAGACGCCCGTCTGTGGCATGCCCAGGTGACTGTGGGGCAGTACCTGGAGAGGGAAATTGTCACTGTAAATCACGTAGTGTTAATTATATATATCTGTAGATATATTGTTGTGTGTAGACTGACTGGAGTTTGGGACCAGTCAGTGTAGAGAAATCATCATATAAATGATCCAGTCTGGCGATTCTGTATAATCGTCCAGCCTTGGTTAGTGCCATGGTACCTCATTATGTAATTAGGCCAGGTTAGAGTTAATTAAGCAGGCCCGTGGGCAGGGTTATTAGTGGATATCCTGAGGTCTGTATATGTCCTGGTGATTAATTACATTGTTTATGGAGGCCTTCCATGTGTTTCATTTGCATGATTGTTGTACTGTGTTGTGTGGTGAGTCAGTAGATGTGATCGCTGACTGATTGCCTAATGATGTCATTAGCATGGGGGGCATGCTGACGGTATCATTATGTGCAGGTTTGTGCAGTGTTATCAGGTATACGATATTACTGTCCTAGGAACTGTGTTGAGGATTTAAAGGGACCCTTTGAGTATTCAGGGAAATTCTCAGTCACTTAATGGGAGCGAGCAATTGTTAATTTGCCTAATTATGGGAGAATTAGTGCCAGCTGTCCGCGTAGAGCGACGGTGTCTTATATTAACGTATATTGTCTTGCTGAAGCCACCGGGATCGGGCGATCTTTTGCAACGTTTGCAAGATTAGAGGGACAGTAAGATTGGTATACCTTGAGTGTTGCAAAACCGTGTGTCATTACTGTGTGGGCATAGTAATTAACGAGTTGCAGTAGTCGCAACTGTATGTGGGCAGTGCTATTTATGTTTTGCATGCCATTATATGTGTGACCTATGTAACCTTAGGGTTACTTGTTTCTTTGAGTTGTGTGGAGTACTTAAGGATTCAGTGAGTTAATTAGGGGTAATTAACTGGATAAGGGGGTGCACACTTGAAGTTGTTGAATGAGTGAGTGCTGTTATGGGAGAACAGTGTTGAACTTGAGCTTGTGGGAATACGTGTCCGGTGCAATTAATTGTCCGTGTGACAATTAATTGACCACTCTAGCTAATTATGTAATTAGCATTCTCATCATGAATTCACGTAGTGGGAGAGGATCTGTCAGAGTCTGTCAGTGATAGTGCTAACGTCAGTTGCTCGAGACTAACTGCCTTTCAGGGTTGGGGCAATTAGTGGCTCATGATAATTAGTGGAGTAATTAACGTCTGGAGTCTTGAGGACTCAGATGACTCGGTAAAGCGAGGTCATGGGGTTAGCATAATACGTTATATTAATCATATTCTGTCTGGTGACAGTGGATTAAGTTGCACTCATTGTTAATTAGGGTAATTAACTCCTCTTCCGTGAATTCACAGTGTTTGATGAGACCTGCTTAGGCAGTGCGGAGTGAGACGTATTTATGTATGATTAATTATCGGTCCTGGTGACAGTTAATTAATTGCTCAAGGCTAATTAGGGTAATTAGCACTCATTAGTAAGTAAACGTAATTAGTGATACACAGACTGTTGAGAAGCCACCCACTTGGGGTAGGCTTAGTTAACGTAACTCAATTGGGATGTAATTAGTGGTCCGTTTGACCTTAATTAAGAATTACTCACTGAATACTTGCAAGGAGTCAAGTGTGATGTAATTTAAGAGTTTGAGTTATTGTGACAAGAGGACTTGTGTTAACGTAGAGTACTATCATGTTGTTGTCTAGAGTGAGACACTTGTTGTTATTAAAGTAGTACTTGTTGCTGACTGCTGTGATCAGTCAATTTCCATCATTATTCACATAATCAATGTTGCAATTGATTAAGGCAATTTCTTTTGGTTATCGTCTAGTGACGAGGGTAAAGTAACTTAGGGATGAGTGGAGCTGTGTCCCAGAATCCCACCTTGCCTGACTGTGTTCACTTTAGTTGTGATAGGGGGAGTCACTGTTAGACTACCCACCTGATTACGGGGGTCTCTCCTGTTGGGAGGGAGGACCTTAAGCTTGTGATTAGTAGCTGCCACTAGGAAGTCGTGTCACTATTGATTGCTTGCTTGTGTCATCAGTGGATAAATTGTTCAGTTAGTTCATGTTGTCAGCCCGAAGTGTCAGCAGGATGGAGCCTGCTGTCATTTCTCGAGGGGCTGTTGAATAGCTGTGTTGCAAATGCCACTGGTTGGACTGTAACGTAATTAAATCACACGCTGTGGTGTAACTTAGTCTGTGATATTTTTCTTTGAGTTTGCAATATTGCGTCATCAGTGGGCACACCTGTGTTCAGGTTAGTTCAGTATGCAGCCACACAGCAAGGGTTGCTATTTAGCTGTTGGTTATGGTGCCACTGGATGGACATTAACGTAAAGATAAATTTGAGGAAGGGTGCTGGAGTTGCCAGTGAACCCATTAGTTATTGATGTCATTGAAAGGCTACTGATTTGATTGCATTGCAACCGCTATTGCAGGTGTAGACTGCACTGAGGCGTAGAACAGTTAGGAGGTTACTGGAGACGTGTTCCAGAACTCACTGTGTCATTTGTTGTAATTGTGATTATAGATCTGTTAGTTCTTGCTTGCGTGTTGATTCCTCTGTGGGCACGCTTATGTTCGAGTAACGTCATTGACATTCTTTTGTTTTGATGTAGTAGTCTAGTCTCTTGTTATAATAAATTGTTATTTGTTAACAGTCTTTGATGTCAACCTTCAACTATTCTGTACCACTCCCATTGTTCTGATATATTTGATATTGTTGTTTTAAATCTTTGATATGACGGCTGCGCTCTTGGGAATTCGAATTCCAATTCATAGCGCCACACAACAAATATAAAATTTGATTGTGAGAACCCGTCGGTTACCCTTTATTGGTTTTAACGTCATGTTTAACTAGGAGGAACCAGCGGCCTATTGTGGACAGGTTTCCACCCCTGCTGGTGGAAGCCTGGCGGTTTGCTCCCGCTTCTCCTTTTTCTACTGGACTCATGCTTAACTGCCAAGAGCAGCCTTTAAACTTGTAGTCCACCTCCTAAGGGAGGTAGGCGTAGAGAAAAATCTCACAACCCAACCTGATCCTTGCAACCACTGTGTCGCACAGTCTAGTGGACGTTTTGTGCTGCCCATAGATGTAGGTTTCAGATCTGAACAAATCATAGCTTTTTATACTAGTACTTTCAGGTCGTTGGGAGTCAGTAAGTTCTTTCCTATCAGATCTGAATGTTTGGATCAATGTAGTTTTGACAGCAGAGATGGGGATACCTAGATCTAAGTCAACTTCAAACTTGTTACACGCTAATTTGGCTGCAAGGTCTGTTTCATTATGATGGGTTATATTTATGTGTGAAGGTATCCATACAAAGGAATTCGAGACCCTTTACTCTGTGCATCAATTAGGTCATTTACAATTGGGAGTATGAGGTTCTTGCTATCGATCTTCCAAGAGAAGTTTTCGATTGCTTGAAGAGCAGACTTTGAATCACAGAATATTATTCCTCCTCCAATGTTTTTTAATGTACTGGTAGCTAAGTGTAATGCTGCTAGTTCTGCTTGTGTGGAGGTCAGCCAGTTGTTTAACCTGACACTGACAGTCTTTGTGCAAATATTATTTCTATAAAACCTACATGCTGCTGCAGTCCGTCCAGTAGAGGATTGGACTGAGCCGTCGGTGTAGGCACAGTGCTCGTGAGATCTTAAACCCTCGATGGAGGAGGCAATTGTTTCAAGAGTGACAGCTTTGAGAAGAGCAAGATTCTCATTATCTTTCAAGTCACGCAGTTTCAGGGTAAACTCTACGGACATATTTTACCAGTTTTCAAAAATCGCACATTTTTCAAAGGCCATTTTCTGAGAATATCTTCATAAAAGTTTGTTAAGAGTTCTTACAAGGAAAATTCAAATTTTTCAGTGGTCGGTTTTAAGGAAATATATTAGAGTTTCAAATAATCATAGAAGTTTATTTATATGTTTATGACCAAATGTTGTAAAAAAAATACCATTTTCAGAGAATTTTGTCTCAGACGTTTTGTTAAGGAAAACAGACATCTTAGTCATGACTTAAAGTTTTATAACCATTTACGGCTGTTTCACCTGTAAAGACCCAAAAAATAGTCAGAGACAGTTTAAAGCTCAAATTTCATCAGAGTCCAGTTTATGCCTGAAAATAATCAGTCAAGTTTTACCCTGAAAAGTAGCAGAGTCCTACAATTTACGAAAATTCGTCAGAGTTCAGTTTAAGCTCAAATTTCACCAGAGTCCAGTTGTAGACAGAAATTATTCAGAGTCCAGTTTGTCCCCTAAAATATTCAGAGTCCAGTTTGTGCCCAAAAATATTCAGAGTCCTGTAATCTACGAAAATTAGTCAGAGACTAATTTGTGAGCAAAATTCGTCAGAGTCCATTTTCAAACCAATTATCATCAGAGTCCCTTTTATACCAAAAATTCGTCAGAGTCCGCTTTGAAACCAAAATATTTCAGAGTTTTACTTAAACCTGCATTCTTAAAAAGTTTTTATGGAGGAAATTAAAATATTGTCAGAGTCCAATAAAGACCAAAAAATTATCAGAGTTCAGTTTGAGCCCAGAAATATTCAGAGACCAATTTTCATCAGAGACCGTTTCCAGACCAAAATTTGTTAGTCCTCATTTATAAGTGTAGTCTCAATATTAACCTATCAATTTCCCTGAAATTTAAACAGTCATATTTCAGACGTAGCAAATCAACCGAGACAGTAAGCGAGCTCCAGCTCCTGTTCCCTCTGTACTGTATCCCCGTAACTTCTTTACTAACAGTCCAATCACCCTAAAATTTATACTCGCTTTATTTCAAACAACGTACAATACAACAATTTAGTTACCGAGCTCCAGCTCTCGTCCCCCATCCTACTTCCCCCTCATGTCTTTGTTAATATCTTATCAATTCCCTGAAATTTATACCCGTTGTATTTCAGACATAGTAAATATGATCCAAACAATTATCAAACTCTAGCTCTTGTCCCCCACCTAGTTAATTTATACAAGTTCTTTATTATCAGATCAAAACCCACTAGATTTAAGATTACTATTTCTATCATGTCGGAGGGGAGCCGGTCGGCCGAGCGGACAGCACGCTGGACTTGTGATCCTGTGGTCCTGGGTTCGATCCCAGGCGCCGGCGAGAAACATTGGGCAGAGTTTCTTTCACCCT
The DNA here is from genome assembly GCA_020271785.1 of Procambarus virginalis. Taxonomy (NCBI): domain Eukaryota; kingdom Metazoa; phylum Arthropoda; class Malacostraca; order Decapoda; family Cambaridae; genus Procambarus; species Procambarus virginalis. Next base: position 17,276 of record WNGS01005337.1, on the reverse strand, counting down.
ATGCCCCTGTTACCTAGCAGTAAAATAGGTACCTGGGTGTTAGTCAGCTGTCACGGGCTGCTTCCTGGGGGTGGAGGCCTCGTCGAGGACCGGGCCGCGGGGACACTAAAAGCCCCGAAATCATCTCAAGATAACCTCAAGATTATAGTAAAATGTTTATCAGGACATTAACCAAGCTCCAATTCCCATCCTCCAATTTTTTAGTTCATCAAAATAGTTCAGATGATTGCTTTCTCCAGTCTATCAAAGTAAACAACATATCCATTAATACCCTTTCCCCCCTTTACTTTCTCATCTCTTACACACCCTTAACTCCCCAACTTATCAAAACCTTCAATAATCGTACTGTATTCTCATAATGTTCTCTACAAATTCCCTTCATATTCTTCACATAATTAGTGTTCATTTTTTGTATTCCCTACGTTCATTATCATGTTCCCCACATTTTCATCACCTTCACTTACATGTTCACTGTGTTCATTAGTTTTTCTTCCATGTTCTCTTCATTCTTTCACATTTCCCCATATGTTCCTCTCATTCTCTTACGTGTTCTATGTGTTCTCAGTATGTTCAATATGATCCTTTAAAATGTAAAATGTACCATTGTTTCTTCTATTCAGTAACTAGTTCTTTGTCAAATAATATCAAACAGCATTACAATTCCCCCAACAAATTTAGTCACCCAGTTTTATTTGCAAAACTACGTCAAAATAATTCTCATAGTCAACTTAATATTTCTTACCAAACACTGTTCTTAAAGAAATCTACCCTTTATTCAGTACAAAATTTACCAAAACTAACCTTTCTTGTAACTTCTTAACTAAAAATTACTTGTCAATCAACAGAAAATAGTCAGGATTAATCTCGTTCAACACTGTTCTTAACTAAAAATAACCTTTCTCTTAGCTAAAAATAGCCAAAGGAAACTTTCAAACACTGTTCATAACTAACTTTATCCATCGTCAATCAACTGAAAATAGTCGTGATCATCATTTAACTAAAATTATTCGTCAGTCAACTAAAAATAGTCATATTCATCACTGTTCCAAACTAAAATTATGTATCGCTAAGTAAGAAAAATGGTCACTTTCATCATGTTTCCCTGCCATTTCTTAACTGAAATATCACTTCTCTTAACTGAAAATAGTCAAGTGTAGCCTCTTTCCAACAATGTTCTTAACTAAAGTAACCTTTCAATTCGCTAAAAAAATAGTCAAATGTATCTTATTTCAGCACTTTCGTAACTAACAGTATACATCGTAGAACACAAAAATAGGCAAACGTAACTAAAATTTCGCCTCGTTAGTAAGAAAAAGTAGTCAAGGACACTCTTCGTGAAATCAAGGACACACTCAGACACACCCAAGCGACTCTGTGAGAAATCAAAAACGCTCTTCGAGACATCAAAGTTACTCTTCGTTCATCAGAGAAACTTTCCAAAACATCTTCATTCATCAAAGTTATTCTTTAAGACATCAAAAGTTATTCTCCGAGTCATCAAGGTTATTATCTAAGTCGCCTTCATTCATAAAAGTTAATCTTGGTCATCAAAGTGGTTCTGTAAGATATCTTCGTTCATCAGAGAAACTTTCCAAAACATCTTCGTTCCTCATAGTCATTCTCAGAGCTATCAAAGGATATTCTCAGTCATCAAAGTTATTCTCTACGACATCAATGTTGTTCTCTAAGACATAAAAGTTATTCTCTATGTCGTCAAAAGTTAATCTCTGAGCTATCAAAAAATACTACTGATGTTCTCAAAAGCCATTCTCAAAGTCATCAAAGATATTCTCAGAGTCATCAAAGGTAATCACAAACTCACATTCGTTCATCATAGTCATTCTCTAAGTCATCAAAGTTGTTCTCTAAGACATCAAAGTCATTCTCAGAGTCATCAAAATTTATTCTTAGTCATCAAAGGTAATTTCTAAGTCACTTTCTTTCATCAAAGTTATTCCCAGTAACATTAAAAATTAATCTCAGTCATCAAAAAGTTAATCTCAGTTATCAAATGTTATTCTCTAAGTAACCTTTCATTCATTAGAAAAGCTTTCTGAGACATCTTTGTTCATCAAAGTTGTTCTCTAAGTCTTCAAAGTTGTTCTCAAAGTCATCAAAGTTAATCTCTAAGTCACCTTCGTTCATCAGAGAAACTTTCCAAAACATCTTTGTTCATAAAGTTATTCTCAGAGACATCAAAAGGTACTCTCATGTCCTCAAAGTTAATCGCAGAGCTAACAAAAGTTGTTCTTTATGTCATAAAAGTTATTCTCAGAGCTAGCAAAAATTATTTCAATGTCATCAAAGGCAATCTCTAACTCACTTTCGTTCATCAAAGTTAATCTCAGAGTCATCAAAGGCAATCTCTAACTCACTATCGTTCACCAAAAGTTGTTCTCTAAAACACCTTCGTTCATCAAAGAGACTCTCCTTCTTCCAACAAGTTATACTTTAAGACATCAATGTTGTTCTCTAAGACATCTTCAGGCATAAAAATTTCTCTCCAAAATGTAACTAGTTCAGCTTTTCATATCAAACTTGCACTTCTGTTAAAATATATTTTCTTAGACACTTTACCTTTAAAACTGATCTCTGTACAACACTACTTAAACCTACCTAACCTATCCTCCCCACCCAATGTTACTTACCTAACATAACATTCCTAAACCTAACTTAGCTTACCCTAACCTAACTAACCCTAACCTAACTTACCTAACCTAACTTAACCTATCCTAACTTAACCTAACCTAACCGAACTTACCTAACCTAACTAAGCTAACCTACCCTAACTTACCTTACCTTACCTAACTTAACCTAACTTAACCTAACCTAACTTAACTTGCATAACCTAATCTAATGTAACCTAACTTAACTTGCATAACCTAACCTAACCTAACTCTGCTCTCATCTCCCTATATTATGCACTAATCTATCCCTATCTTAATTATGGTATCTGTGAATGGGGTTCAACCACTGCAAACCACCTCAAGTCCATCATCACCCAGCAAAAATTTGCTATCAGAATAATAACAAATTCTGCTTTCAGACAACACTCAGCCCCCTTGTTTAACTCCCTAAACATGCTAAACATAATCTCACTCCACAAATTCTCTTGTGTCAACTATATTTACAAAACCCTGTTCTTAAATGCAAATCCTGCTCTGAAACTCTCCCTGGACAGATGTAATAGGACCCATTATCACCACACCAGAAATAAATATCTCTTTGATATCCCCAGAGTTAAACTTAATCTGTGTAAACACTCTATACAAATAAAGGGACCCAGTCTATGGAACTTGAATTGAATTGAAAAGCTGTCCAACTTTTGCATCATTCAAAAACAATACTAAAAAGTACCTAATTTCATCTTCATAGTTTTTTACCTTTTGCTTTAAAATTGCACTGTATCTATTGCTACCCAATCTCCCAATCTTTATGTACCACATCTGAACATCTTTATCATTGTGATCATTGCTGTCTTCTTATATGTACTGTTAATCTGTTGTATGGTGTCTATTAATCTTGTTTAAATTACCAATCAAGCTGTCATTGTAATCAATCAGAGCTTTAATATACCAATGTTCTTTCCCTTCTAGTGTGGTTTGGTCAACTTACTTTAGCCACGTTATTGTGACTCATCGCCTGCGAGCAAGTATAATATTTTTTTGGGGTGTAGTAAGCCTTATTTTGAGTTTTCATGATGCAGTTGTATTCTTGGTCATGGCAAGCACACCAATGAATCGGGACAGCATGTGGAGATAGGATATTTGGGGTTTCAAATAGGTCTAAATAGCTTCAAAGAGTCCTGTGTGTTTGGTAGTGGATGAATGTTCAATCAATAATTCTCGTGTATATAATCTAAATGAGGTATCCTAGTTTATTTTGTATTATTAAAATGTGCTCCTTAGTATATTTCCTAGGGAAATTGAGCTTGCAGTACTCTGTAGAATTTAAAATGAACTCAAGAAATACATGTTTATATAGCCAACTTTCTTAGCCAAGACATTAAGGATCCAAAGTAGGGAAAACAATACTTCAGATTTAGTGTTAACTAACAGGGAAACACAAATTAATGACATCGAAATAGAGAGTGAGCTAGGGAACAGTGATCATAAAGAAATCAGATTTAGCATAGAATTGAATAGACCTGTAGGAGAAAATTCTGTTAAAGTGCCAGATTTTCGAAAAGCTGATTTTAATAGCCTATGAAATTATTTGGATCAAATAGATTGGAAAGTCATGGGGTGTGGGCCGGTCTTGGAGCGAGACATGAACCCAGTGATAGGTGACGTAAAAGGGGCTTTCGATGTGAATTCAATATATAACTTATTTAAGAATATTCTAAGCAAAGCACGGGAATACCATACAAATTGAAAAGATCAAATACTAATGACCCAAAGTGGATAACAAAGGATTTGAAGAACCTTATAGGTAAAAAGAGAGCTCGGTACAAAAGGATTAAGAATGGGGAAGTCAGTTTAGAACAGGAATTCGCACAACTGGTTAAAAATGTTAAAATAAGAGCTAAGGAAAGCAAAAAGAAATATGAAGATCGCGTAGCAGGGCAAGCGAAGACAAATCCTAAAGGGTTTTTTCAGTTATATCGAACTAAGACTAGGGAAAGGATAGATCCATTAAATACTGAGACAGGTCAAATAACGGATAATGACGAGGAGATGAGTAGTATTTTCAATAAATATTTTATATCTGTATTTACTAAAGAGGAACTTAACAATATGCAAATGTACAAATTTGCACATTTGCAAATTGCCGACGATACAAAAATCGTGAGGGAAATTTACACGGAAGAAGACTCGCTATCACTTCAAGTTGATCTAAATAGGGTTTTGAAATGGTAAAAAAAGATTGGCAGATGCAGTTTATGCTGATAAATGTAAAGTTCTAAGGCTAGGTTATGATGATAGAGTTACAAGATACGAGCTAGATGGTGTTGAGATTGTGATGTCGTGTACCTTGACTTTAGGATTGTGATGTTGTGTACCTTGACTTTAGCAAAGCTTTTGATACAGTGCCACATGAAAGACTGATTAAAAAGATAGAGGCTCATGGTATTGGTGGTGCTATATTAAGCTGGATTAGGGCATGGCTATACCAAAGGAAACAGAGAGTTAGTATAAATGGAGTCAAGTCAGAGTGGGAAAATGTTGTAAGTGGAGTGCCTCAAGGCTCTGTCTTGGGACCTCTGTTGTTTATAATATATATAAATGATTTAGATTCAGGTTTGAGTAGCAACATTTGCAAGTTTGCCGATGATACGAAAATCGGTAGGGAAATTAATTCGGAGGAGCACTCACTATCACTTCAAGTTGATCTAGATAGGGTATTGAAATGGTCAAAGGATTGGCAGATGCAGTTTAATGCTGATAAATGTAAAGTTCTGAGGCTAGGTAATGATGATAGAGTTACAAGATACGAGCTAGATGGTGTTGAGATTGCGAAGTCGGATTGCGAAAGAGATCTGGGAGTTATAATTAGTAAGAATTTAAAACAAAAGGATCAATGCATGATTGTTCGTAATAAGGCAAATCGGACACTCGGATTTATTAATCGCAGCGTAAGTAACAAGACACCTGGTGTGGTTCTCAAGCTATATCTTGCTCTTGTTAGGCCCCATTTAGATTATGCAGTTCAGTTTTGGTCGCCATATTATAGAATGGATATAAATTCACTTGAACGTGTCCAGCGTAGGATGACTAAGTTAATTCCCCAAATTAGAAATCTTTCATATGAAGAAAGATTAACAAAGCTTAAGTTGCATTCACAGGAAAGGCGAAGAGTTAGGGGTGACATGATAGAGGTTTACAAGTGGATGAATGGACATAACAAAGGGGATATTAATAGGGTATTAAAAGTATCAACACAGGACAGAACGCGAAACAATGGGTATAAATTGGATAAGTTTATATTTAGGAAAGACTTGGGTAAATACTGGTTCAGTAACAGGGTTGTTGATTTGTGGAACCAATTGTCGCGTAACATTGTGGAGGTGGGGTCCCTCGATTGTTTCAAGCATGGGTTGGACATATATATGAGTGGGATTGGGTGGTTATAAATAGGAGCTGCCTCGTATGGGCCAATAGGCCTTCTGCAGTTGCCTTTGTTCTTATGTTCTTATGTTCTTACGAGATTGCGAAGTCGGATTGCGAAAGGGCTCTGGGAATTATGATTAGTAAGAATTTAAAACAGAAGGATCAATGCATGAATGTTCGTAATAAGGCAAATAGGACACTGGGATTTATTAATCAAAGTGTTAGTAACAAGACACCTGGTGTTGTTCTTCAGCTATATCTTGCTCGGGTTAGGCCCCATTTAGATTATGCAGTTCAGTTTTGGTCGCCGTACTATAGAATGGATATAAATTCACTTGAGCGTGTCCAGCATAGGATGACTAAGTTAATTCCCCAAATTAGAACTCTTTCATATGAAGAAAGATTAACAAAGCTTAAATTGCGTTCACTAGAAAGGCGAAGAGTTAGGGGTGACATGATAGAGGTTTACAAGTGGATGAATGGACATAACAAAGGGGATATTAATAGAGTATAAAAAATATCAACACAAGATATTAACACACAAGACAGAACACGAAACAATGGGTATAAATTGGATAAGTTTGCATTTAGGAAAGACTTGGGTAAATACTGGTTCGGTAAAAGGGTTGTTGATTGGAACCAATTACCGCATAACGTGGTGGAGGTGGGATCCCTCGATTGTTTCAAGCGTGGGTTGGACATGTTTATGATGGGATTGGGTAGTTATAGATAGGAGCTGCCTCGTATGGGCTAATAGGCCTTCTGCAGTTACCTTTGTTCATATGTTCTTATGAGTGGGATTGAGTGGTTCCAAATAGGCGCTGCCTCGTATGGGCTAATAGGCTTTTTGCAGTTACCTTTGTTCTTATTTTCAATACCATGAGCCTCTATGTTTTTAATCAGTCAAATTACCTCGTCTTGGTTCTAGGATCCTAGAACTCGTCTTAGTTCTAGGATCCCTTGAATGTTTGAAGCGCAGGTTTGACATATATATGAATAAGATTGGGTGGATAAAAATAGGATCTGCCTCGTATGGACTAATAGGTCTTCTTCAATTACTTTTATTCTTATGAGCTTCCTCGTTTGGGCTAATAAGCTTTCTGCAGTTACCTTAATTCTTATGTTCTTATGTATGTCTAACCTACGCTTGAAACAATCTAGGAGATCCTAAGTCTATTATGTTATTCGGTAATTGGTTCCACAATACATTTACTGAACCAGTATTTACCCAAGTCTTTCCTAAATCTAAACTTATCCCTCTTACACCCATTTTTCGTCTACTATTTTGTGTTAAAACTTTTAACACCTTATTAATATCCCCCTTTATTATGCCCATTCATCCACTTGTTCACCTCTTTCATGTCACCCCTAATGTAAAGCTTAACGCCTCACTGAGGTGTTAAGGTATATATCATACGTTCCCCACTCAAAGATTACACTGTAGTTCATCTCATTAGCACAACGTCGTCACGAATATATTATTTATATTTCCCTGAGCGTCTTTTGTCATTTTGAGAATGAACACACACGAAGAATCCGTTGCTGAACTTAAAGCGTTCCTCGAGGCTGCTAGGAAGATCGACCCTACCAAAATATCTGTCGATAATATGTTTAAAACGATAAAGTCAAAAGAGAACCACCTTGTTACTGCTGTTGATCAAACAAATATTTTTCTAAAAAAAACTCATCTTGGTTTATTTTGGGCGCTAACAATGACCTCATTTATGTCGACGAAGTTGATTAGGTTGACGGGTCGCTGGGAAAGCGTCCTTTGGACCATAATTGATCTTATCAGTCACTGGCGGCCAGAATACAGCATAGATTTCTACATATTAGTTCCTGATTTATTTAAATCGTTTATTCTAAGGATATTCACTGATGATGAACTGTGTCCCAACCCGTTCCTTCGTCTGGAAATGATTCGCATTATTTCCATGTGGCCAAAGGAGTACCTGGAGGATGCCAACTCTCGCTTGCAGGTTGTTAATGGCCTGGTTGCCTCAGGTTCATACTTGGAGTTGCATCACCTCGAACCTAATGGTGCTAAGTTGAGTTTACTTTACTCTATTTGCTACTTATTGCACACCCTTGAGATACATGGCAACCTAGACGCTGTTGCAGCTTCAGCGACGCGCCAAGTGAGGTGTCTGAAGCCTGGATCAGAAGTAGTGTTTTTGAACCGTATTGTCCAGCTCCTGGGACAAAAGGCAGAGGCATCGCGGGAGAGATATTTAAAATATCACGAAATGTCTCGAACTATAACGTCGTTTAGGAATATCTGTTGTACGTTTCATTTCCTGGTGTCTAGCCTAGCAACCTCTTCAGCATATGAGGTTCCTGGTCTAGCAGAATCCGCTGCTTCTTCCCTCGTTACTGTCACCGATTCTTTAGTTGCAATAAGCTCGAGGTTGCATCAACAGGATGCAAAAAGACATTTATGGATATTCACAACTTTAGACAACGTTTACAAAGCATTGCAAGATAAATCGACGTCTGTTTCTCGGGTGTTGCGCCAGAATCATGCCCAGGTCCTGTCTTCACTCAACAAGCAAGGAGTAGAGTCTGGATTCTGTTTCAACCACTTTCCAACTCCCATTGAGGAGTCGACGGAGGACTGTCCGGAGAGGTTCGTGGACAGTGTGACGGGAGCAATGATGGAGGCGCCGGTACTGTTACACTCGTCCAAGATGGTGGTGGACGAGTCGACGCTGGTCCAGCTCCTGCTAACATCCCACCCATCCGACCCCTTCACGCGATGCCCTCTGGACCACGCCTCCTACACTCGCCTCCCCGACCTCCAGGCTAACATTGCTGCTTGTGAGAAGTCTACCATTGGAGTTAGCAGTAGTGAAAGTGAAGTTAATAGCGACAGAAGTAATGACTCTGAGATGACGAGAGAGAACGACAGTGTCACCAGGAACAGTGATAGCCTTGACATCTGCACGTACAGCACTGATGTAGACATCAACAGTTGTGAGCTACGCAAATTGCTTTTGCAGTTTTTAAATCCTATGTGATTATTCTTGCTTCACTGTACGTGATAATGTAAATTTTCTCTATATATGAATACTTTTTTAAAATGTTTTTCTTATGAATTATGTACGAGAATTATAATAAAGTTTAAACCTAAATTTTAAACCTAAATATATAACTGCAGTTTTTTCGTTTGAAAAAGAGAATCTTCATAAATGTCAATGCATATATATATATATGTATATGTAAGGTAAAAAATGGTATATTAGATTCTTTACTTTAAGATTTACTTTTACTTCAAACGATGTCATAAGACTTTATTCACCTGGGCACGAGAAGTCTCTAACTCCTGATCTTCAGCTCGGCAGACAGTCGGTTTATCAAATGCTCCACCATGCCATAAAAGGGAAGAATTCCAAGGCAACTAGTTTTTTTTTGGTTAACCCATAAACTGCCCCTGTTTAACTCGTAAACTGCCCCTGTTTATCCTATAAACTGCCCCTGTTTATCCTATATACTGCTCCTGTTTATCCTATATACTGCTCCTGTTTATCCTATATACTGCTCCTGTTTAACCCATAAACTGCTCCTGTTTAACCCATAAACTGCTCCAGTTTAACCCATAAACTGCTCCTGTTTCCCTCAAGCAAATGGCTGGCGATGGTCCTGTCACCTGTGAAAAATTTAATGTGCCTCGTACTATTCAAATTTTTCAAAGATTCCATATGGATATCATTCGATATTAGAACAAATATTCAAACTTGCACATCTGTTTATATCGCAACCTGTCTTCCTAATAGACAGTCGCATTAAGACGTATATTCTACTTATGGGCAAATATTTTCGTATAAGAAAATGAGAGCGGCTCGCGAAATTGACATACTGTCTCGTTTTCTGTTTTGGGTCCTCTGGTAGGTTAGGATAAGGGCACTTTAGTACAACAGTTTCTTGATGTTGGGAAATCTTAGGAGGACGGGCCCTCGTTCCGTAGGATCGTAGTCGATCAGATCGATCCTACAACAGTTGTACAGCAGGTTTTAGTCCTACAGGACTAAAATCCTGCTTCGATCCTGGCACGAGGTTAACAGCAGGTCCTCGTAGCCTTCTGCGGTTAGGTCTCTGTTAATAACTTCCTACTGTTTAACACATATGAACATAATAACAAAGAGAACTGCAGAAGGGCCTATTTACACCTGATCCTTTCATATCTATTTACCCAGGTCTTTCTTAAATTTAAACTTATTCAATTTACATCCTTTGTTTCGTGTTCTATGCAGACGTGGAGTCACAGATATGATGACGAGACTGGTATATTTGTGATGATATATTTAATACCTTATTAACATTCCCCTTTGTTACCACTAAACCACAGGTGGTGTACTGGTTGAGTATGCGGCTTGGCAATGCAGAGGTCGAAGGTTCGTGCCCACCTCATAGTCCCAGTAGATTTCCTCCTTGATATATATCACGCTAAATGTGATTTCTGTATTTATAGAGAATGTAAATTAATCTTTTTCAATCCCTTCATATGGGTTTCTAATTTGCAGGATTATCTTCATTGAATGCCTTCAAGTGAATTAATGTCCATTTTTTTGCCGACCAAATTTTGTATGGCGACCAAAACTGAACTGCATAATTGTATTGGGCCTTAGAAGAGCAAGATATAGCTGAAGAACAACATTAAATATTTTATTGCTAACGCTTCTTGAAATAAATCCCAGTATTCTATTTGTCTTTTTTTCGAACATTTATTCATTTGGTTTCATTTGTTTTGCTCTAAATTCCTAATAATCACGACCCCTTGACAACTGTTTTAGTAGTTTCCACACCTAAAATAATATTTTAGATTTAGTGTAAACACAAATTAAGGACATGGAAATAGGGAGTGAGCTAGGGAACAGTGATCACAAAGAAATCAGATTTAGCATAGAATGGAATAGACCTGTAGGAGAAAATTCTGTTAAAGTGCCAGATTTTCGAATAGCCTAAGAAATTTTCTGGGTCAAATAGATTGGAAAGTCTTGGGTATAGGGTGTGGGCCGGTCTTGGAGCGAGACATGAACCCAGCGATAGGTGAAAATTCTGTTAAAGTGCCAGTAAAAGGGGATTTCGATGTGGATTCAATATATAACTTATTTAAGAATATTCTAAACAAAGCACAGGGACGTAGTATACCATACAAATTGAATAGATCGAATACTAATGATCCAAAGTGGATAACAAAGAATTTGAAGAACCTTATAGGTAAAAAGAGAGCCTGGTACAAAAGGATTAAAAATTGAGAGGTTACTTTAGAACAGGAATTCGTACAACTGGTTAGAAATGTTAAAAAAGAGATAAGGAAAGCAAAAAGAAACTATGAAGTTCGTATACCAGGGCAAGCAAAGATAAATCCTAAAGGTTTTTTTTCAGTTATTTCGAACTAAGACTAGGGAAAGGATAGGTCCATTAAAAACTGAGACAGGTCAAATAACGGATAATGACGAGGAGATGAGTAGTATTTTTAACAAATATTTTATATCTGTATTTACTAAAGAAGAACTTAACAATATGCCTTCAGTCGAACAAGTCTATGTGGGTGGGGATGAGGACAGGTTGACTAGTTTAGCAGTTACCAGAGAGGATGTAATTAAACAATTAGTAAAACTAAAACCAAACAAATCCCCAGGGCCGGATGAAGTGTTTGCCAGGGTGCTGAAAGAATGCAAAGAGGAGCTTTGCGACCCCTTGTCAATCATATTTAATAAATCAATAGAGTCAGGTAGAGTGCCAGAGTTTTGGAAAGTTGCTAATGTGATACCAGTTTTTAAGAAAGAAGATAGATCACTTCCGTCAAACTATCGGCCAATTAGCCTAACGTCTATTGTGGGAAAGTTACTTGAATCGATAATTGCAAATGCAATTCGTCTTCATCTTGAAAAACATAAATTAATAAATGAGTCGCAACATGGTTTTACAAATGGCCGTTCATGTTTAACAAATTTGTTACCTTTTTATTCCAGCATAGATGAGGCAGTTGATAGTGGTAAGGTTTGTGATGTTGTGTACCTTGACTTTAGCAAAGCTTTTGATACAGTGCCACATGAAAGACTAATTAAAAAATAGAGGCTCATGGTATTGGGGGTGCTATATTAAGTTGGATTAGGGCATGGCTATTCCAAAGGAACCAGAGAGTTAGTATAAATGGGGTTAAGTCAGAGTGGGATAATGTTGTTAGTGGAGTGCCCCAAGGCTCTGTCCTGGGACTCTGTTGTTATAATATATGTTTAAATCTTATATACAATTGGAATTGTATATAATATAGAAAATGAATAGATTCAGGTTTGCGTAGCAACATTTGCAAATTTGCCAGATGACACTGTGCGATAATTCTTCAAGAGATTGGCCTGCTGTCTGTTATAAAAAGGAGGGGCTTGCTATGGGAAAACTGGTACTATTAAGGGGTAAGGGTAAGTAGAATACAGAGGTATCAAATATGGGAGAACTAAAAGGCCGGCCCCAAAGTAAAATATCCACAGTAATAAATGCTTGCTACTAAACCCGGTAGTCTAGGAATAGATTATTGTACTCCCACACAGGAAAAAGGGATACTCTGTTCAACTTACTTATTTATTAACCCCTTAACACCCCCCATACACAATCACACCAATAACAATTTAATACTAACTTTACCACACAATCTTACGTTAAAAGCCTTGGTCCACATAGGCAGGATACAAGGTTTTACACTGAAACAAGCTAGGGTAAAGCTCTACTATAAAACACTGAGGTAGAGTCAGCTTAGGGTAGGGGACCACGTGGTTACACTGGGACCCCCGTTAGCATAACAGGTAAGATAAAACACTTAAAAACACTTACTACACCCCAGGTATACTACTCTACACATAGAACGATAGGTATGCCAGACATATACAAAAATGAGTAATGGAGTACTTAACCAAACTAAGTCACAGAAATAAAGAATAAGAGGAAGGAGAGAGCACGTCCAAGACCACAGTCAGCCAGCAGAGAAGGCCGCCTCAGTCTCCAGCAGCCTGCAGCATGCGGTGTGGTGCCGGGAAGAGCCAACTGATCATACAGCTATACACATTAAAACATCTTACCCTTATGCCTCATTATTGCTTTATTAGTTTTACGGGTAGTTAAACTTATAACAATTACTTAATCCACAACAAGTTCAAGAGTCTAAATACTTGTGAGCAACAAGAATAGTCTTACGTCTGGCAGGGAAGATTACAAACAACTTCATCTTCAATGCGTCCCTGCCATATTGTAGTTTAATAAGCTCAATTTGACCTCTGGTTTCCATCTAAAGAACCCAGAGTCGTAACACTCCTCCCCCTTCAGAGAAAAAAAAAATGTGACTACTAGAATAGTAGTCATATTTTTTGTAAGAGTATACAGAGAATAAAAGGAAATCCATGACATAAAGAAAATCAATCAAACAACAATTTCTCTGCAAAAAAAAAAATACAAGGAATTCTCTGAAAGAAAAAAAACATACACAAAACAAAAAAAAAAAAAGGAAGTAAATAAATTGGACACGGGATATTTAATGTCACAGGAGAACCTAAAAAAAAAATAACTAAAGCATGACATTGGTATGGCTTCCTGCGGCTCAGATGAATGTTACTCAGGCAAGCGGGACAGAGCGTCGGCTATCACGTTGAGCCGGCCGGTAGGTGGATAATAGATAGATTAAAGTCCTGTAGGTACAATGCCCACCTGAGGATGCGTTTATTTTCTGCTTCATCTGATTCATGAAAACTAATGGGTTATGGTCCGTGTACACTTCCACTATATTACCTGTGAGGTACACTTCGAACTTTTTGCAAGTTAGCACTAGCGCCAACGCCTCTTTTTCTATCACCGAATAATTGCGCTGCGCCTTGTCAAATTTCACAGAGTAATAATATACTGGGTGTTCCACTTTATCATCCCCAGTTTGCAACAACACTGCACCAGCACCCGAGTCAGACGCGTCAACTTGAATTTTAAACGGACGGTCGAACCTTGGACTAGCAAGCACTGGGGCGGAAGCTAAGATCAATTTCAAGTTTTAAATGCCTCTGCACAGTCCGATGACCACTTAAATTTAACGGCCTTCCGCAACAAATCTGTGAGAGGAGTGGCCACACTGGAAAAGTTCTGACAAAAGCGTCGGTAGTACGCACACATACCGATAAAATTGAATGTCCTTTTTAGACCTGAGCACTGGATAGTCCAGAATAGCACTGATTTTGTCTTGTCGAGGTAACACTTTCCTTGGCCCACTTCATAACCGAGGTACGTCACTGTGCCTTGGCCAAAATGACACTTTTTAGCATTTAAGGTTAGATTTGCATGTTTCAACACTGTGAACAACTGGCGTAACCTAGCTATGTGGTCAGCCCAATTAATATCAAAGAGCACAATATCATCTAAATACGCCCGACAATTTGGCACATTAGCGAGCAAAGAGTTCATTAGCCTCTGGAACGTGGCAGGGGCATTACGCAAGCCGAATGGTAACACTTGATACTCAAACACACCCTCGGGTGTCACAAACGCCGTTAGTTGTTTAGCACGTTCAGTGAGAGGGATTTGATAGTACCCTCTCGAGAGATCGAATTTCGATACATACGTGGCGTTCCCGATTTCGTCGATACAGTCCTCGAGACGTGGCAACGGATAGGCGTCCACTATGGTCACCTTGTTGAGCTGCCGATAATCGGTGCATAATCGCCAGGAGCCATCTGGTTTGGGGACCAAAAGGCAGGGCGAGCACCAAGAGCCCTGGCTCGGCCTGATGAGGCCGTGCTGGAGCAAGAAGTCGACTCCTTACGGACGATGGCCTTCTTTTCCGGACTCATCCGATAGGGTGAAGGCGAATGGGGGTGTAGTCCGTCAACTCGACATCATGGTAAATGGCATCAGTCTGGGTCGGGACCTCCCCGAACAGACTGGAGAATTCGTCAAGCAACGACTGCACCTCGTCACGTTGGGACATCTGCAAATGGGACAGTCCCTCCTCCACAGCATTCACAGAACTAGAATTATTGAGAATGAGATTAGTTGGGTCCCCAGAACAATCATCCCCTCCCTCACTGGAAATGGAAACATTGGTTAGTGCAATGGGCCTGGGGCCTGGAACTTCTTCAGCCGATTCACGTGTACGAGCATTACCTGTTTACGCTTATCAGAGTGTCTCATTGTACGTGAGGTCCCCAGTCTTCTCTGTCACAATGTAGGGGCCTCGTACTTGTGGGACATAGTGCTCCCAGTCGAGGCTTAGTACCAGGACAGGGTCACCGGGCTGAAATACCCGCAACTTAGCCTTGGCATCGTTCCGTTCTTTCATATTCTTGGGCCTTCCCAAGATACTTTAGTGCCGCAGCCTTGCAGTCCTTGAGTCTCTGGTGGTGTTGCGCAAAGAAAGCCGAACCTTCGGTTAACGTTACGTTCCTAACAGATTCTCCTGTAACATTTGCAAGGGTCCACGAACTTTATGGCCAAAGACTAACTCAAAAGGAGAACAACCAGTGAACTTTGCAACCCCTCCCTAGCAGCAAACAAAACATACGGCAAGTTCTCGTCCCAGAAGGTATGGGAACTCTCGCACGATGTCTTCAACATCTGCTTCAGAGTTAGATGGAACCGTTCAATGACCCCTGACTCTGTGGATGGTATGGGCTGGAAACCTTATGAGTTATTCCATGGTCCTTACAAAATTGTTCAAAAATATCAGACTTAAAACTTAAAGTAGTACCATTGTCAGTCTGCACAACCCGAGGCAGTCCAAAAGTGGAAAAAAATTGCAACATACGAGCAACAACAGTCTTTGCTCGGATGTTCCTTACAGCAAAAGCCTCTGGGTAACGAGTCGTGATACACATCATCGTAATTAGGTAAATATTACCAGACTTAGTTCTAGGTAATGGACCAACACAGTCCATTACCACATGAGAAAATGGTTCCTCCGGCACGACAATAGGCTTAAGAGGAGCTTTAGGTGGAGTCTGGTTTGGTTTCCCAACAAGTTGACAAGCAATACATGCATTACAAAATTTTGCCACATCGCTTTCAGCTTGGGCCAGAAAAATACTTGCAGATTTTGTGATAGGTAATATTAATGCCTTGATGTCCCCCCATAGGATCATCATGGGCAGCTGACAAAACTCCTCTCTATAGCAGGTCGGCAACATAACCTGGTGGACTACCTCCCACTCATTTGACAAGGGAGCACTCTGAGGTCTCCATTTTCTCATCAAAATCCGATCATTGTAGTAGTACCCAGTTGCTGCGTCTACAATTTCCTCCCTAGAGACGGCTGTCTCGTGACAATCTGCAAGACTGGGGTCAGCTTTCTGTAACTCACTCAAGGAGGTCCAGGCTTGGTCAGATGCCATTGCCGAGGCTCAACAGTGTTCTCCTCCACCTCCCCACTACTCTCGGTAGGCGGTGGTGGCAGGCTCTCCACAATGTCCTCGGCCCCGTCATCGAGTCGGGCCATGAATGTGTCCGCAAGGTCCACTGGGCTTTCACCACTCGGAAGGTCCCTCGTGTCCTTGGGATTTACCACCTTGGCAAGCACAGGGCTGCCCTTACATTAAGTCCCATAGACCTAGTCACCACGCACGCAGGGTACACAACATTATCCTCTGCGGCGGGTGGATCCAGGCAAACCTTTGGGGTAGGCAACATAACAGGCAGTCTGGAGTCCCCTACCTTATCCCGGCTAAATCATTACCCAATATTACATCAACATTAGGGAAAGGTAGGTACGAAGTGACTCCGACTGTACAAATACCCTTGTGGAAATCAGATTCCAGGGTAACCTTACGGAGGGGTACTGCTCGAGTATCACTAGTGACACCCTCGACCAGTACCACCTCTCCAGTGTCGAGAGTATGGCACCTTGCAAAGCACTCTCTAAAATTAAAGTCTGGATGGCACCGGTGTCTCGGAAGATCACCACGTCCCTCCAGGAAGAACCCTCAGACAAAAGTAGTCTCCCTTTCGATAAGAATGGGGTAAGCAGGTCCAACCACTGTGGGTTGGAGGTCTTACTCCCTAACCCTTCAGAAGGCCTCAAGCCCTGTGTCACAACGAGAGCATTGGTCTTTTTTCCGGGTACAGTTGCCAACAACGGCTAATATGTGGGTTGACTTTTACAGTGACCACAGAAACGTCGGGAGAAGAGACATTACTAACCGAATTACCCTTCGGTTCACTCTTTAGTGTCGTGGGGCTAAACAATTAAAGGGTTAGTTA
>WNGS01005335.1:47871-59812 GCA_020271785.1 Procambarus virginalis | reverse complement strand
TCATCGTTCCAAGATAATTTTAATTACCATTTGTACTTTCTATGAATCTTCGTGCATTAAAAAATCTCTTAAAGACTGCAATAAAACGTTCTGATATAATTTAATTAACATTTGGAGGCTTTAAACAGTCTTTTATATAAAATAATTACTCTTTAGAACATCTTTGTGCATCAAATAATAATCGCACTGTAACAAACATTGTTCTTCATTCAATAAATAAATAGAAAATTGTATCTCTCGTATTTTAAACATATCATTACCTTCCATGTAGTAATAAAACTTTCTAAGACTGGTCATTATGTAGTCGTAAACAATTTTAAGTACTATAGTAAACTAATCATATGAACTTTATGTACTAATTAATTTATTCGTCATGTATAATAAGTAAAATAATTCTTTTATGTGGAAGAAATAGTTCAGTTAAAACATTTACAGTCAAAACGTATTATTAACATTATGATGTCACTCACAAAATACCTAATCTCTCTATCATATTAATTATCATGGCCACCATCAACATAATAGAGAGAGCAGCTTCTGTAGCTAGCAGGAACGGATCCACACTACTAATCATGGAGACTTCAACCACGGTAAGATAGATTGGGGGAACAGAGATCCACATGGAGGACCAGACACATGGCGAGCTAAGCTGCTGAACGTGGCAACAAGTATCTATATATATATATATATATATATATATATATATATATATATATATATATATATATATATATATATATATATATATATGAGGCATGTAAGGAAGCAAGGCAGCTAAGCACAAGGACATGGAGAAACTACAGAAATAACAGGACACCAGAGAGCAGAGAGAGATACCAGAGGACCAGAAATCGGTACCTCAGTTTGAGGAGAGAAGCAGAAAGGCAGTTTGAAAATGACATAGCAAATAGAGCCAAGACCCCAACCAAAACTGCTACACAGCCACATTAGGAGGAAAACAACAGTGAAAGAACAGGTGATGAAACTAAAAAAGGGAGAGGATAGGTACACAGTAAATGATACAGAAGTGTGTGAAGAACTCAACAAGATCTCCAAGAGGTCTTCGCAATCGAGCATGAAGTCCCTGAACTAAGAGGGGTGGCGACAAACCAAGCAGACTTCGAAGATATTAAGAATACCAGATATGAGGTTAGGAGGTATCTGCTCGATCAAGAATTGACTAAGGCTGTTGGACCTGATGGAGTCTCACCATGGATACTAAAAGAGTGGGCAGAAGTTCTTTGCATGCTACTATCTATGGTCTATTACAAGTCACAGGAAACAGGAGACATACAAATGCTGTTGCAAAACAGCAAATATAGTCTCAATTTACAAAAAGGGTAATAGGCAGGAGTTCTTAAACTACAGGCCGGTGTCCTTCACTTGTATCCCATGCAAGGCGATGGAGAAGATCGTGAGAAAAAGCCTGGTAGCACATCTGGAGAGAAGGGACTTAATTGTAATAGGTCACCAGCATGGATACAGGGAAGGCAATTCTTGTCTCACAGGTTAAACAGAATTCTTTGACTAAACAACAAGCATTAAGCAAGAAAGAGAAGGATGGGAAGACCGCATTTTCTTGGACTGTCAGAAAGCTTTTGATACAGTACCCCATAGAGGACTGTTGCACATGTTGGAGAAGCTGGAGTAAGTGGTAGGGTTCTCCAATGGATAAGGGAGTACCTAAATAACAGAAAGCAAAGAGTTACTGTGGGGGGGGAGTTCAGATCTCAGACTGGCGTGATGTCACCAGCGGAGTCTCACAGGGTTCTCAAGTATAAATACTTGAACTTATCTTGTTTCTGATATATGTGAATGACCTTCCAGAAGGTATAGACTTATTCCTCTCAATGTTTCCTGATGATAAAATTATGAGAAGGATTTAGATAGAGGCTACAGGAAGACCTGGAGAAACTGAAAAAATGGTCCAACAAATGGCTGTTAGATTTTAACCCGAGCAAATGTTAAGTAATAAAGATTACTTTATTACATAACAGGAGGCCAGATACATGGTACGAATTTTGAGATGAAATTCTTCAAGAATTTGAGAGTGAGAAAGACCTGGGGGCTGATATTATGCAAGACTTGTCCCCTGAAGCCCACATTAAATGATATCATAAGTGGCATATTCCAGGTTGGCCAATATAAGAGCGGTCTTTAGAAACTTGTGTAAGGAATCATTCAGAATGTTGTATACCATTTATGTTAGACCAGTTCTGGAGTATGCAGATCCAACATGAATTCCGTATCTTGTCAAGGACAAGACTAAATTGAAGAAGGTTTGAGGTATGCCACAAGACTAGTACATGAGCTGAGGGTATAAGATACAAGGAGTGACTACGTTAGCTAAACATCACGTCGCTGGTAGACATAAAAGTTAGGGGATACATGATCACCACATACAAGATTCTCAGAGTAATTGATAGAGTAGATAAAGCCAGTTTATTTACCACTGGAGGCACACGCACTAGGGGACACAGGTGGAAACTGATTACCTGAATGAGCCACAGACACATTAGAGAGAACTTTTTAGTGTCCGATTGATTAACAAATGGAATGCATTTGAAAGTGATATGGTGGAGGCAGACTCCATACACAGTGTCAAATGTAGATATGATATAGCCCAATGGGGTCAGGAATCTATATTCCGGTGATTGACAGTTGAGAGGCGCGACAAAAGAGCCGAAGTGCAACCCCCACCTGCACAACTAGGCGAGTATCAGGAGCTCACCAAGACCAACCAACCCCGGCACCACCCGGCCAAGCTGGTGCCGGACACCGTCTCCCCGCCTGAAGAACCAGCCAGAAATCTGGCTCGTTCTAAAGCCAGCCTAAAATCTATCAATTAAATTCTTAGTCGATAGCTAAAAAAAATATAAAAAAAGCTAAATTCTTTAGCCTAAAATCTATCAACTTCCCCGTGACCTCCGGCGATATGCCAGGCATGATAACAGTTCGGACAGTTGAACAGGAATACCTGACGGTAGTATCGAGAACCAACGATTAAGTCGGGTCGTGTGAGCTCCATGCTGAGCCCAGACATCCGCTTGTCATTAATGGTTGAACCAAGAGTCTGATTTAGGGATGATTTGTGTATATGTTACATGAAGTGAAAGAATGATGGTATCCTATAATAGCCCAACTTAGCTGTCGCCATTTATGCCACCACAAACCGTTACCACCATTAATGACCTTTAAAAAACTAACTTAAGACCTACTTAATACTGCCATCACTTTCGTCTCTGATGAAGAGTCGTACTTTATTTTGTGACCGACAGCATAAGCTTTTGGTCACGGGAGAGTTAAAGATGTTAATTTCTTTAGGTGGTGGGCACGTTGTCCGGACAGTCCCCTACTGGGACCTGTTCTAAAATAATCTCCACTGGCACAGGTAAAAGTGAGCTCAGTTCACTCCTACCATTTAGTGACATTCAAGCAATTCTCACCTCTTCTAAATATTATAAAACTTTTTGCAAAATTTTTATAATTATGCCTTATGGGTGGGAGGGTCAATAAATTAGTATGTAATAATATCAAGCACAACCTAGGGAGAAGACCTAAGGATATCTGAGAAAACGTACCCACAGATACACAAAGCGGTGTATGAATTAAGATTTATTATCAATAGTAAACTTCCCATCATACATTTTGGTGGGTTATTACCATATTTACTTATACCTTAAATGACTTCGACACTCAAAGGAGTCAGGTATGGAACACGCGAGCCGCCTTCGCTGAGTTAATGGTGTCACTACTCTAGGGATGTTGCCTCAACATGTAGGACAAACTCTCACTTCTAGCATCGTTCCGACTCCAGCTTGTCGAGCAAGGCCGTCTTAACAGCCTTATGGGCCCCTGGACACCCCAGTATGCTGGGGCCTCTACGACAACCACTCACAGGAATAAAAAGTAAATGGTCGATAATATTAAACATATATTTATATTATTGGCACTTCAGCAAAACTGGCATAGCAGTTTTTAATGACAAAACATTAAAAACATGCTGTAGAACAGCAATTAATCAACATGATAAACATTTGAACAAGACACAAAGCCTAAATAGCACAATATTACTCAGTAAGCTTCACAGATTATATGGAACAGTATGAAATTACTATGAACTTCTTATTATAACACGCATTTGCGTCATTTCTTTTCAGAGAATTGTTTTATTATGGGCTTGATATTAATGGTCAACAGGATGTCATTTTCATGCACATGGGTGAAAGCCAGTTCAAACTTTGCTGCCCCATTGTGCTACGAAGCAGATTTGTTATAAGTTTAAGACATGACAGAGAACTGTCTCCTTTCCAGTTGGTCACCATCATGCCATGAATACTCTGAGGGTGCAATGTCAACATTCGGGAATACAGATTTCAAATTATCCGAAAATATTTTCTGTACAGTGCAGGGAGAGTCTCACAATTTTCATCAAGTGCCATGTAGTGCTCGAGATGCTCACATTCATTTAAAAGGCCACCATAATTAAGGTATTTGTGATACATAATAGCCAGATTTTTTTTTTTTTAGAAGTACCTCTTCTGCTGATCCATCATGTCAACAAACAAGCACACATCGTTTTCGTTTTCCCATCACTGTAATCTGTATCTGGACACATACTCCTGGCTTTGAATTCATATTCACTAAATTTGTCCCTAGTTTCCTGAAGACAGATTTCCATAGACTCAAGATGATTCGTAGCAACAAGGACGTTCACTCCCTTTGATTACAGGACTTTGTTTGCTTTGATAATTTTTGCTAGCATGTAATTCCAAAGAATCTTGAGAAAGATTGTTTCCAGGTTTTCCATTTTTGTGCTCAATTCTTTTGCCTCTCGCCTTGTATTCACTTGCTGTTCATAGTCAGCTGGTAGAAAATCTAGTGAATGTTTTATTTTCTCGAAACCCCCATACAGAGCATGAAAAGCATCAACATGTGCTGACCATCGTGTGTCAGAAAGACGCTTGACCACAAGATCTTTTTCTAAAGATGATGTCAATACATTCCAGCGATGAGTAGAACCAGCAAATAATGAATAAAGATGCTGAACAAAGTCAAAGAATTTGACAGTCTGTATGCAGACGAGGAGTCACAATAACGTGGCTGAGATATATTGAACCAACTACACACTAGAAAGTGAAGGGACGACGACGCTTCGGTCCGTCCTGGACCAATCTCAAGTCGATTGTCTTTAGACTTGACTTGAGTCTCAAGACTTGAGAATGGTCCAAGACGGACCGAAACGTTTTCGTCCCTTCGCTTTCTAGTGTGTGGTTTGTTTGACAGTCTGTAGCCAACACTGTTGTTTTTACTCCCACCAAGTTCAGGCTGTGTCCAGCACAAGGGACATTGATGGGAAACTCATTGAGTTGTTGAATCTGTGCTTGCAATCCAGTATATCGTCCAGACATATTTAAGGCATTATTGTATGACTGACCATACGACGGCAATTTGTTAGTGGAATTTTGTTCTCATTAAAAAAATCCACGACAGTGTCTTTTAGATCATTTGCTCCATGAGAAAAGATGGGGGATGAACATTAAGTAACGTCCCACATGCTCACAGCCTTTAATGTATCAGACAGTAAATGTCTGTTGATCTGTGTGTGCGACGTCTGGAGTGGAATCTATACTTATTGAATAATATTTCTCTCTTTTTACTTCTTCAAAAATAGTACAATGACCCTGTTGTCCCATTAATTCAATAAATTCCTCGAAAATATTTGCAGATAAATATGACAGATTCCATTTTACGTTATTTCCACATTTTTAAATGTTCTTCCAAGAAAGTGTCAAACTCACTCAGCAACTCTAGTCTACCTAAATAGCTGCCATTTTTTACTGACCCAATAATATAATTTGTGCCACGAAATGGTACACCACTAGAGGCAAGAAAGTGATTTGCAGAAACCACACGAGTTAACGCTTTATGCCAATATTCCTGCTCTGAGGGATGTTGCTCAAGTAATAAAGAATCTACACTTCCAGTTTCTTGATGACATCAAATATGCTATCATGCACTTTCGATGATCTTCTCCATTTTCATGTTCTACAATAACATTGCAATGCTTCCAGTCATTGAACCTCAATGTAGCAATGAGAGACTCTTTCTTGGACAATAGACGACGTTCAAAGCAGTACAAACGACCTTGGGATGGTGAATAGAGTAGCCATTCACGTTTTACATACTCGCCATTCCGCAGTTCACATTTGGACACATTGTTTGATAAATACCTTGCGTTCATATTCTCTACTCCAGCTGTATTATGCGCTCTGAGTGAGTTTGAAGGGTTGCTATCATGGTTCTGACACGATGAGGGGCACACTACGAATCCAATAAATTATTGTGTTAATATCATTAATGTTCCATTGTCCCGGATCTGTCTCTTGGATTGCAAACTCCTTTACTGTTACAGATTTGGTATTTCCTCTTGTAAAATGTCACCAGCAGCAGCAACAGGCAATGACGGTATATCTGCTGAAACTGGATGTAGCAGGAAAGTGAAACGTGTAGCAGGAATGGATGTAGACGTAGATGCTATATCTGAAGGAGTACTAGTGCTGATATTGCAGGAGTGGATGCTGATGTAGATGCTATATATGAAGGAATGGTATGAGTGACTGTCGTTGCACCTGTGTTGACCCACGATGTTAATTATGGAAGCTTTCCTATTTTCTCCTTCTCCGCTGCAGCGCTCTTCCTCTTCTGTGTTCCACTCAAAACATTACGCTTCAGTATCTGCTGAAAGAGTTATTCATCTGGAGATATATATCCTAAATATTAAGTATTTAGTCCCACATTAGGATGTAGAGTTATATTATATAAGTTTTCTTGCAGCAAGACCTAAATACTTTAAAATTCTGCTTCTGTAATGAACAACATCTAGGTTCGTGGGGCCCCTTATGCTCGTGGGGGCCCCTGGGCAAGTGCCCATTGGGTCCATGCGGTAAGACGGCTCTGCTGCCGAGAGGGTACATTGTAGCCAACACAACAGTTATAATCAGTAATTTCTATGTTGCATAACTCAATTTGTTAGAGTTACGATTGAACCTACCTAGGGGCTGGGGTGTCTTGTTGCCTAACCGCCTACACAAGTTTTATGCAAATCTTGTCAGGTATTATATGTACAAGTTGACGAATATTAACAAGCACTTCACTGTTGTGGTCGTGGTCGAAGACGTCCGATTACATAGATATTTGAAGTCTCTTCAATATCAGCAGTTCGTTTCGTATGTCACGACAAGGAACTTGTGCTAGCTCACGCGTCTCTGAGCGTGCAACAACAATAATGTCTTCTCCCTCCTCTTCCCGCACCAGGCAAACGAGCCTACCTTAACGAGTTTTTTTTAAATCGGGAGGAGTTAAATTTGATTCAGATTAGAACAGATTATTCAGCTTATATATAAGAAATGCTTTTATGGTTATTTCAGTCTACAGACAGTTGGGATTAGAATTATGTAAATAATATTAGAACGGGATGCAAAACGATGCAGAAAATTTATTTTCTCTTATAATAGAACGAATTTGCCACATATACAATGTCTTTTAAAGATTAACTTAACTATTTAAATTTATATTGAATTGACACAGCAATTGTAGGATTTCTCATTCCTACATGAAGCGTCAAAGAATTTAAGTGTGACGTGGAAGATTTTTCCCACAATATCTGGGCCTGGCATCTGAACAGGCAGGAGTGAATGGATACGTCAGAGGGATAGTTTAATATTATAAGATTCTATGCTATCTTCTCTAATAAGGTAATGAGAATTTTCGACACTTGTGATACTAGAACATTCTATATATTATATACTAGACCATTACTTATTAATATATACAGCTGTGATAAAATCTTAAGACACCAGATGGTCAGTCTCCCTCCCCTGTGACGCCCAACAATGGTCCCAGACACCTGTCCGGTCTGAAACCTCAGCACACACTGTTCCGTCAACTTTGTCCCCGGCTTTTATGTCACTCAATCCCCCCTTTTCCGTCGGATTAATAGACCTGAAGCTGGTACCTTCTCGGCAATGGGATTATCCTCCCATCCTTTGAAACTATCCGGGGCAGAGTTTACATGAACCTGCTTCACCTCCCTGAGACAGTTGTTTGTTAGGTAGCCCTACAGGTCTCCACTCAGGTCACCTCAACAACTGTTACGGTCAACTATATATTAACCATTTTAGTTGGATTTCATTTCATACAGATTGATGGATATCTTACCTATTTTCCATTCACCTGAACTTGTAGACTTTTTATCTTACCTATATATTTCTTTCTGGAATTACATTTTTATATTAACATTGAAATCCTTGTGTTTCTATCCTCCTCCGTCATTTTCTCTACACATATAACATCAGGCTATTCCAAGTAAATGCCTAGAAGTACACCCAAGTGTACGATATCATACGAGTCCATGCACATATCAAAGATGAGCACAACAACATTCACAGTATTGAGTGACTAGTTATATGTAGTGGTCCTGTCCTATAACAACTAACATTGAAGTAAAATTTGACATGCTCTTCGATTAATACCGTTTCTTGGGATGTTATATATATCCATCGATCATCTATCGTCATACGTATTTTAATATAAACCGCCATCCCAAGAGTATTCCTTTGCTTACTTTACGAAAAAACAGCCATCTCTGGAGTACTCCTCGCTTACCTAATCAACAAACAGCCATCCCTGGAGTACTCCTTGCTTACTTTATCAATAAGCAATTATCCCAGGAGTACTCCACCACTTTTGTTATCAACAAACAACCATCCCTGGGGTATTCCCCACTTATGTCATCAACAACCAGCCATCCCTGGCCTTCTGGCCTTACCTCATCAACAAAAGCCATCTCGGGGGTTTGGTGGACAAAAACTTCAGAGAATGGCCAATTAGAGGAAGGTAGCCAGGAGCCGTGGTCACCCCGCGGGCCGCCCAGTAGTTGTGATGGTAGCTGGAGTAGGCGAAGAGTGCCGTCACCACCGCCACCAGCACCACTACCACCACCATCACCACCATTCTGCCTCTGCAACACATGGGAGCTTGGTTAGTACGATACTACCTCCGTGTCTCCTGCACCTGTGATGAATCTATTATACCACCACAACACTTATCTTAACACCACTACCATACCATCACCAACACGACTACCATACCATCAACACCACTACCATACCTGTGGGAAATTTTACCCACCATATCAATATTATCATCTAAGAAATGTAGTATTTCTATATCATATCTAATCATATTTATATCATATCTAAATCATATCAAAATCATATTTATATCATATCTAAATCATATCAAAATCATATCCAAATCATTATAGATTCATTATACATTTTGATCCTAGATGACAATGTCACTAGGATCACATACACCATAGGGGCCCTATAGATGCCTACGTGACTTTGTGCATGATCTCTCAAGGATCCAGAAGCTTCTAGAAGGATTTCTTAATTAAAAAACTTTTGGAACATGATTCGATTTCCAGTAGGTATTATAAATCGAATCCTTAATAAGAATCAGTGGTACTATCAAGTACTAAAAATAATCTTTAAATCCTACATCTAATTATATTATAATCACATCTTATCTCAATCATATGTCTAGACAGTAAAAACAATCAATCAATATTCATTGAAAGCTACCCCCTCTCAAAGGGAGAGGAGGGACATCTCGGGAAGAAGAAGCGACCACCTCGCGGTAGAACGCGTTTGTTTACAAAGGAGTGAACAACAGTGATGGAGCCTTAGTGAACATTATTTAGCTCAGGACACCTTATTGAATTATCTTTATCACCAGTGAACACACTCTAGAACTGGGGGAGTACCTGGACAATATCTACAAGGAAAATTCCTAGAACATTTATATCAAATAAGAGTGTATAGTGGAGCACACAGTGACTGTCTCCACCTCCACCCTCATCTTTCTGCAACTGCAATTAAATAAAAATCACGTAGCAATGCTACAAGAACAATCTACAGCAAAGCTGTTATATAAAAATATTGTGCCTAAACTCACGATAAGAGAGTTATCCAGTCTGGCCCACTTTGTCAGACAGGCACCCGGCATTGAGAGAAGTATATTGAAGGTTATTACAGTAGTGTATTAATTGGCCAATTGTATGCTTGTATGACTTTAATATCCTATAAGTCTGTCTGTTATAGAGCGAGGCAACGCCTCATATTTCAGTAAGTTTATTAACATTGTACTGCAGCAGTTGAATCTTTAAGCACGAAACCTCATGAGCGTCCATTGTGTAATAAAAGATTCAGTCACGATAAATAAACAAACATCACGAGTGTCCATGGTGTGGGAAAAGATTCAATCAGGCTGACTGTACCTCATCATATAAATTGAATATAAATACATCTGCATATATACTTGAATATATAAATTAAGTTAACAATTGTTGCTTAGTTATTTTTGTTATCATATAAGTTCATCTAATTGAATATAATTTTTAGTACTTAGTAACAGTACTTGGACTACATTTAAGGTTATTTATCATATACAATTTAAATTGTTGTTTATATTATAAGAATATATTGGCTGTTGATAGTTATGATGCTAGGCTAGACTATGTACATGTTTAAATCTCCGATTTAAACAGAGCCAGTGTTCAGTCATATAACTGAATTTAGAAAATCTTATCCTTGTATAATATACAAGCTGATGCGAGATACCTGTCTACAGGTGGACTGTGGATCTTCAATCAACCTAACAACTAATTCATTCAACCCACCTGTCCCTTAATGCCCACAATCTGTCATTAGGAAGAGAGGAGCTAGGATGCTCATCCATCCTAGGATGCTAGGATTACGACCCTAGGTAGAGATTTTAGTTGAATTAATTTGCAGACAGTAATTTTTAATTTAGTTCAGTACAAGTCCCTGATATTTCTCCTCTCATATCAATCCCAGCAGGTTTTTCCCACAATACCATCACCAACACCACTACCATACCAACACCACTACCATACCATCACCACTACCATACCATCACCACTACCATACCTTCACTAACACCATTACCATACCTTCACTAACACCACTACCATACCTTCTCCAACACCACTACCATACTTTCACCAACACAACTACCATACCTTCACCAACACCACTACCATACCTTCACCAACACAACTACCATACCTTCTCCAACACCACTACCATACCTTCTCCAACACCACTACCATACCTTCAACACAACTACCATACCTTCTCCAACACCACTACCATACCTTCACTAACACCACTACCATACCTTCACCAACACCACTACCATCTTGAGGTTATCTTGAGATGATTTCGGGGCTTTAGTGTCCCCGCGGCCCAGTCCTCGACCAGGCCTCCACCCTCAGGAAGCAGCCCGTGACAGCTGACTAACACCCAGGTACCTATTTTACTGCTAGGTAACAGGGACATAGGGTGAAAGAAACTCTGCCCATTGTTTCTCTCCAGCGCCCGGGATCGAACCCGGGACCACAGGATCACAAGTCCAGCGTGCTGTCCGCTCGGCCAACCGACTCCCTTCACATACAATACTTTCAACTTGTGGTCTACTTTCAAGTGTGGTCAAGAACAGACACTTGCGAGATACTGTACCGACGCTCAGTGCGCTCAACTCTCACAAAAGTATCACCTGCGTACTTCTGTATATTCGATCAAATATATATATATATTATCTTAGTGTTTGTGTTTATTGTCACCATACTTTGTGTAACAATAGAACCTCGACCATACCTTCACAACACCACTACCATACCTTCACAACACCACTACCATACCTTCACAACACCACTACAATACCTTCACAACACCACTACCATACCTTCACACCACCACTACCATACCTTCACAACACCACTACCATACCTTCACAACACCACTACCATACCTTCACAACACCACTACCATACCTTCACAACACCACTACC
>WNGS01005335.1:29840-47771 GCA_020271785.1 Procambarus virginalis | reverse complement strand
TAAGCAGTGCAGTGGAATGATATTTTATTTATTTATTTATTTATATACAAGAAGGTACATTGGTTTGTGAGAGAATACATAGCATAGTATTTACAATCTTGTAAAGCCACTAGTACGCGCAGCGTTTCGGGCAGACATTTAGGTGCGTTTTCTTATGCCTGATATGTCTATTCACCTTGCAATAAGTAGGTTCATGGGAGTTGGTGAACTGCTGTGGGCTGCATCCGAGGAAGGTTAATCCTTGGGACTTTAACTTAACATGGGAGATTAATCCCAATGTTGATATAGGACCTCCATTATCCTAACTAAATATACTAATCAATTCCACAACCGATCCTGCCGTTTAGATAGTACATTTTGTAATGTACCATCTAAACGGCAGATGTATGTTTGTAATGTACTAACATTGATGTACTAAGCAATTAGATAGAAGAACTTTGTACTATTCACTTTTCTCCGAAAATACTAAAAATCTAACTTAAATATTCCTAGGCATACTATAGCATAATATGTAATACTAAGCCTCAAATTGCTTGTGATATGCCTAGGAAAGCTAGATTAGGTTAGGTTAGTTTGTCTTTGCAATAAGTAGAAAATCGCTTTCCGGTTTCTCCAAATTCATTAGTACCCATTTGTACTTTCTAATTGTGTTGTACATCAGTATATATACTATGGCCCTCGTCCTTCCTACAAGTACTACCAAAACAGGATGGGCTAAATTCCAACATCACAACAACAACAATAGATATGTCGTGGAATTTTCTGCATTTTTTGTTTTAAATTAAATTGAAAATTTAAGATCAAAAAGTGTTTTTACTTAAGTTGAGTTTGTAGAGCAGTTCACCGTTGAAGAGGGAGGAAGTGTGCACCTCTGGGCGTCAGCAGCAGGAGTCCGCCACTGCTGACAACACATCCGCCATCACCTCTTATCTGCTCACTCATCATGACTAGCATGATAACAGGTAAGAGTTGAGCAGAGAACCTTCGACACCATGACAATTGTATTTCAAGGGCATTGTTATTAGATCTCCATGCACAATATACATATGTCCTGGAGGCAAATGTTAGCTGTTCCTACAATACCATTGAATGTCGGCTGTGGCTGTAATAACAGAACATTAGCTGAATCCCAGCTGAAGCTGCAGTAACTGAATGTCAGTTGTGGCTACAATAACAGTGTCAGTTTGCAATAACATAAGATGTCAGCTTTTGTTAAAAAAAACGTAGAATGTCAGCTGCTGGACACACAACATAAGTAAGTAATTATCAAAAGAAGGCACCAAACCGGGAAGGCTATGTAGCACCATCAAATGTGCGGAATAATCAGAGGGCGCTAAATATCACCAAGGATGTCAATACGAGAACAAAAACGCATAAGGCGAACGATATCAAAAGTATCCGAGTCACCAAGAATTCTATTGAGGGACAGGTGACCGCGAGGGGCGGTCGGAAACAAGACACGCTCTCGTCCGGAAGTCAGGACATTCAAGAAGGACATGCACGACCGTAAGAGGGACAATGCAATTAGGACAATAAGGAGCAGGCGGCGCTCCATCAAGTGACCATGGGTTAAGCGAGTATGGCCAATACGCAACCTCGCCAGAGCAGTTTCCCATCGCCGGTTACGGTGATAGGAGGACGGCACACGAGGAAACACAACATTTAAGAGTACGAGTTTGTTACCAGTAACAGACGACCAAGAAGCCTGCCAACGGGTAAGGATGGAGGAATGGATAACCGGGTAAAAGTCGGAATATGGAATACCTTTACGAGAGATGGGACAAGAGCGGACAGCTTCCTTGGCGGCAGCATCCGCACGCTCATTTAAAGACACACCAATATGGCTGGGAACCCAACAAAACTCAACCGACTTAAACTTACTGTGAACAAGAAACAGCCAATGCTGGATCTCGACAACTACTGGATGACCGGATTAAAGGACCCGAGAGCCATGAGGGCACTACGAGAGTCAACAACAACCAAAGGAAGACTGACAACGAGAAAGCAGGAGACGAAGAGCATAGAGAATAGCATAAAGCTCCGCTGTAAAGATGCTAGTCTCGGAGGTAAGCAACATATAAGTGCGATCAGGAAAAACAACAGAGTAGCCAACACCGTCCGCAGACTTAGACCCATCGGTGAAGACAGAAACGGAGCGGGAGTGAGAAGAAAAGTGCTCAAGGAAAAGGCGTTTTAGAACCGTAGGAGGGGTAAAAGCTTTAGTGATGCGGGTCAAGGAGTACAAAACTGCGGAAGGGGGACTCTCCACGGGGGCAAAGAAGGAACAACACGAGGAGAAACATTAGAAACACGAACGGAAAGAGAATCCTGTAAGCGAGATAACCGGACAGAAAGAGGGAGGTGGTGAAGAGGAACAGGAACCGCAGGAGGGGTAAAAGTTAAAGCACGACAGAGGCGAGAGGAAGGATGTTGTAAGGACCGCGCAAGATAGCGAAGACAGTAGCGATCACGGCGGTCCTGGAGAGACAGGAAGCCAGTGTCAACATACAAGCTAAGGACGGGAGTCGAACGAAAGGCACCAGAACTGAGGCGCAGCCCAGTATGGTGCAAAGCATCAAGACGGCGAAGAGCAGAAGGAGAAGCAGACGAGTAAGCAGGGCAACCATAATCGAGCTTAGACAGGACGAGAGAGGAATGTAAAGCAAGGAGAGTGCGCCTATCCGCTCCCCAAGAAGTATGGGACAATACTCGAAGGAGGGAAGGGCCTTAGAGCACTCAACACGGAGGTAAGAGATATGGGGAGACCAAGACAAACGAGTGTCAAGGAATAACCCCAAAAGCTTCGCGGAATCTTTGTACTCAAGGGGATGACCATAAAGTGACAGAGGGACGAAGAACGACCCGTTTCCGAGTAAAAGACATGGCACAAGTCTTAGAAGTAGAGAACTTGAAGCCATGATCGGTGGCCCAAGACGACACGGCATCAATCGCAAGTTGAAGCCGGCGCTGAAGGAGAGAGGAATCATCACCCTGACAGCAAAGGGTAAGATCATCGACATAGAGAGCGGAGAAGACACTGAAGGAAGAGAGGAAAGAAGACCATTGAGGGCAACCAGAAAAAGAGTAGTGCTCAGAACACTACCCTGGGGCACACCTTCGTATTGCTGAAAAGAGGCAGAGAGAGCGGTACCAAGGCGCACCCGAAAGGAACGACGAGAGAGGAAGCTGCGGAGAAAGAGAGGGAGATGACCACGAAGGCCAAAAGAATGAAGCTGGGATAGAATATGATATCGCCAAGTGGTGTCGTAAGCCTTTTCCAGGTCAAAAAGGACGGCAACAACGGAGGTCTTCGCAGCAAAAGCAGTACGATATAGACCTCCAAGTTCACCAGGACATCTGTCGTGCTGCGGCACTTGCGGAAACCAAATTGAGAAGGGGAGAGGAGGTGATGGTGTTCCAGGAACCACATCAGACGAACGTTAACCATACGTTCAAAGAGTTTGCAGACAACTTGTGGGGGCAATAGGGCGAAAGTCCTTAGGGAAGTTCCCAGAGACCCTGGTTTGCGAACAGGGAGGACAACGGCATCGAGCCAGTCCTCAGGGACTGACGACGACTCCCAGATCCGATTATACAGACTCAGTAAATACTGAGACGTGCACGGAGGGAGATGGCGAAGCATCTCATAATGAATACCATCGGAGCCCGCCGCCGTAGAACCGCAGAGGGCCAGGGCAGAACGAAGTTCAGAGAGAGAGAGGAGGGATCGTTATAGGAAAGTCGAAGACGAGTGCAGAAATCTAAAGGACGAGACTCAAGGACAGGTTTACGAAGAAGGAAAGATTGGGGAAGATGAAGACCAGAGCTAACAGAAGAAAAGTGGGAACCCAGTTCGGTAGCGACCTGCAACGGGTCCGCCACAAGAGTACCAGAGGTGAAGGACCGGGGAAACATCGGGAACGAACTTACCCGCTATCTTGCGGATACGCTTCCAGATCTGTGGCAGGGAAGTTTCGGACGTAATTGTGGAGACATAAGAAGCCAACATTCACGTTTAGCCGTATGGATGGCCTATGGATGGCCCTACGGGCCACCGCACTCGCTTTCGAAAGAAAAGAATCGGTCGTCTGCCGACGGCGGTGCCTCTTCCAGGCTGCACGCTTACAGCGGACAGCCCGAGCACAGTCTGCATTCCACCAGGGGAACGCACTTCCGTGGACCCGAGAGGAAGAGCGAGGAATAGAGCGGAGGGCAGCGTCGAAGACAGTGTCATGAAAAAGGAGGAGAGCGCGAGGGAGAGGCAGAAGGAAGAGGTCAGAGAGCGCAGCACTGAGGGTAAATAGGTTCCAGTCCGCTTTAGCAAACTGCCACCTAGGGAAAGAGAGGGAAGGGCGAAAAGAGAAAAAGGAAACAAGGATGGGGAAATGATCACTGCCATGGAGGTCATCAAGAACCTGCCACGTGAAATCTAAGTAAAGAGAAGAAGAGCAGAGAGAAAGATCAAGACAGGAAAGGGTGCGAGTCCGAGAGTCCAAATGAGTGGGCTCACCAGAATTCAGAAGAGACGGAAGAAGAGAGGAGAAACGGCTCAAGAAGGCGACCTCGGGTATTCGTCAGAACATCACCCCAAAGAGAATGACGACAATTGAAATCACCCAGCAGGAGCACAGGCTCCGGCAAGGAGTCCAGGAGGTGTTTCAAATCAGGAAGAGAAAGCGGGACACTCGGGGGGAAGATAAATGGAACAAACTGTGTACCATTTCCCCACAAAGATACGAGCAGCAGAACAATGGAGAGGCGAAGGAAAAAGTAAAGGGACAAAGGGAACATCAGCGCGAATCAAGAGAGCAGAAGAATTAGGAGCCCCAGCAACGGGGGGGGGGGGGGGAGAGAAGGAATAGCCACGAAAACGACCAGGACGAGCACCAAGCATCGGCTCCTGGAGACAGACACAAAGGGGCGAAAACCGCGAAATCAGAAGTTGGAGTTCGAGGAAATTGGCGTAATAACCTCGAACGTTCCATTGAAGAATAGACATCGACGAGAAGAGAAAGGACAAAACAGAGAAACAAGGAAACAAAGGCGAAAGAGCAACATAGCACGTTAAAGAATATCAGGGTCAGCAAAGTCAGGGTTAGGGGGCATGGGTAAACTGAGCAAAGACGGAGGGAAGGAAGCGGGAGAACAGACCAGAGGTGGGCGGGCGGGGTCCGGAGAGAGGAGGAGGGACAACGGAGAGGAGCAGTCAAGGACAGCAGCAGGAAGAGGGGGAGTAGAAAGAGGAGAGCACACCTCAGCAAGGGCAGCAACAGAGGAAGCAGGGCCAAAGAAACCTCCATAGCAGGAACAGGGGGCGCAACCACTGAAATGGGAGGGGAAGGAGCAATAGAGCCAGTAGTAGGAGAAAGCAAAGCCTTCTTACCACCGGGGAGGAGGAAGGAGAGGAGCCAGGCTTACGCTTCTGACTTAAAGAGACCGGTGTCCCAGCAACTACGTACCGGGCAACGGATTCCAGCGTCTCAACAGGAGAAGCGAACGAGAGCACACACGACGGCCGTTAGGAGAGCGATGGACATCCGCCTGCACCGACAGGCGGCGGGGAGAGTCAATAGATGGAGGAGAAGGATGGGAAGGAGGATCGGAGGGAGACGAGGAAGAAGACACAGGAGACATGACAGACCGGTAGAAAGAAGGGGAACCCCAGACAGAGGACCAGGAGGGGACCCTTTGGGACAGAACTCAAAGGAACAGAGGAGGGGGCAGTGGGCGTATCAGGGTCCAAGGCCCGGAAACGGTTGCGAGTCTGAGGAAGGTGGGAAGGACGAGGAGAGGAAGAGCGCAACACGCGAGCATAAGAGACGTTAGCATAAGGCGGGAGCCGGCGAACCTGGCGCCTCGCCTCAGGAAAAGATAAACGCTCCCGGTGCTTCAAGTTGAGGACGGCTGCCTCAAGCTTGTAATGGATACAGGCATGGGAGAAGGTAGGATGGCCCTCACCGCAGTTGAGGCAGCGAGCTTGGGGAGAAGTGCACTCCGACTTAGAGTGACCATCACCCCCACACAAAGAACAGAGAGAGACAGTCCCAGAGCAGCGGAGGGTACCATGCCCAAACCTCCAGCACTTGTTACAAAGTCGAGGAGAAGGAATATACTCCTGGACAGAGCACCGGGCACCAGCAAGAATGACAGAGGATGGAAGGGTCCTACCATCAAAGGTGATCTTCACAACTCGAAGGGGTTGACGGCGACGACCACGAGGGGGACAAGTAAACGAGTCAACCTGGAGGACAGAATGGCCTTGGGCATCAAGGATATGCCGAATGTCATCGTGGCAATCCGGCAGATTCCGAACACCGGTTGCAACATGGGGTGGGAGGAGAATAGAGTGGCATTCAAATGCCAATTTCGGTTGGCATTTGTTCGGTTGAATGCCAACACTGGCATTCAACCGAACGTTCTTGGAGACCCAAACAGGGATCTCGCCAAGGCAAGATAAAGCAGCCAAGCGGGAAGCAGCATCCTGAGAAGGAGCAGCAACGACACGTGTACCGAGACAAGTGGGGTCGAAGGTGACAGACGCATCCACGGAATCAACAAGATGCCGATGGAGGGAGAAATCGTCAGGAGGCGCGGAATCAAGAGGGAGGAAATCAAAGTATTTGGCCCATGAAGCAGGACCAAACAAGGCCTGATACGCATCAGTACAGGAAGGAGACGATCGAGTGTGGCCGTGGCGCTGATGGCGTTGAGAACCCCCAGAGAGAGAGGAGACAAGAGGCGCAGTAGTCACAACGAGAGACTTAGCCGCACCCAGTGGTGACCCAGTGGTCACCACTGGGGGCTTGAGGCTCGACCCAACCACAGAGGAGGGAGGGGAGCTGGGGGAAGAAGTCAGGATGGTCAAAGGAGGAGCAAGGTCGGGGCCCAACGCAGCGGAGGCTACAGAGCCCAGTCTTCCAAGACAGGCCGACTCGGGGGCTTGGTCGCCCACCCCACGAGCCCGAGAGAGTACAACAGAAACATTCAACAACATATGGACGAAGAGTGATAAATTCATCCACGTATGTGCCTCCATACCCACCATGGAGCCACAATTAGAGGCAGGACACCCAACAGGAAGCTATCGCCTATCATGCCGGGCCCCCTAGGGGTGCGTCGTGAGTATACGCCCCACAAAAACCAACTTAAGAACTTTCAGTCCGACGAGATCGGGATCAGCGACGAAAGGGGGATTGACAATAAAAGGTTCCCCTCGCTCGAGACGTCGGGTACTACAGTTCTACGGGTGCAAGAGTATGCCTCCCCAAGCACCCGGGCGTCAAAATAGAAGAAGTCCAAAGGAATAATCCAAAACAAGCAAAAGGTCGACAGGAAAACGACAAGCAGATAGGAGAAGAGGGGGGAGAAAAACGAAACATAATGAACAGGAAAAGCGATCCGGCACAATTAGAGAAGACAGCAGCAGGAGTGCAGGGCCACAAAAGGACAGAGGACTGTCCCACGGAACATCACACTCCGGCAGCCGTCTACGAAGCCCCCTCACGACGCCAATGGGCCGGATGGCAAGGGGGTCACTTTGACCAAATGATCTAATATTATCACTTCACAAGGAAAACTCACAAATGGACGAAGAAAATTACCTTCTATTTTGTGCAAATGGCTATCTACAATGCTTATGTAATGTACAACTACTACACAACAGATAGAAGGACTCCACTAAACATTTGTGGGCAGGAATTGGGAGTGTAGCTGGAAGGCGTCTGGGCGCTCACTCGCGGCTAATGCGTGGCCCGTCTTCAACTCGTCGGCGGGTGGAGCGTGACCATGTTTTTTATTTTATATGCTAATATTCCTCTAGAGAATTCTATTGCAAACCCATTGATACCAAAATGAAAGACCTAGGACAAAAACTGAGGTGACTAGAGTGAAAAGAGTGAACGCATTTTATCGCTTTTGCGCGCTCCTGGGTAACTCGTTCGCACTTTCTCTGTTTGCTGCGGGTAATTAGCCGGGCTTTTGGAGTTTATATGCATTTAGTGCTGTAGAGAATTCTATTGCGAACACAATGATACCAAATTTAATCTCGTAGGACGAGAATTGAGGTGACAAAGTTGAAGAGAATATACACTTTTCAGGATTAACCCGCGCTCCCGTGAAACGCTGGGACCCAAATCGCATAGTTGAGGGGTGGCGTGCTGGGTATGGTAAAGTGTTAAGTTGTGATCTAAGTAACAGGTATCTGTCATTATGTTTCTGATCAATTCGTCAATATTAGTGAAAATGAGGTCCAGCGTTTTTCTTGAAAATGAGGTCTCTTTCTAGTTGGTTCTACTATTTGCTGGTTTAAGGCAAATCTGTTGCACATCCATAGCAGGTCATTTGCATGTGACTGTTCATTTAGGCTACTTCCCGTAATTGTCTCTGATACAACTGTATCAGCTATGGTCTTCCATTTCAGGTGCCTTAGGTTGAAGTCCCCAAGCAGGGACAATAACTACATTTAAGATCTCTACTTTGATTATCAGCACTTCCACCATATCATTTGTGGTGTTTAGCAGCTCAGTGCAGATGAGTGTGTCTTTGATGTACAAGGCTAACCCCACCTTGTAGCCTGTGTTTCCTGTCACATCTGAAAAGATTGTACTCCGAAACACATATTTCACCATCATGGAGGTCCTTGGGTGTGGGTTTCTGTTAGGGCTGCAAACACTGCATTTGCCTCATGTAAGAGGCCATCTATGAAGTGCACTTTGTTATATTTGTGTTTTTCTGGGGGGAGCCCCGTCGGCTCCCCGGAGCTATCCCAGGCTGATATGCTAATTTCAGACTTTGGCATCAGTCATGTGTATGGAGTTCTTAGGCCTACCGGAGACCACGGCCAGAACCGGGCCCCCTCAGAGAGGCACGGGGAGCAATGGCCTATAGAAGCCCCCGTGTGGTTGGAAGCATTCTATGTCTGCCATCGACCGGGACAGGCACCCAGAAAGGTAAGCGCCCCAAAACAAACCCCTATTCTGGTTAAAATTGCTACCAAAATCCGAACTAGTGGATAGAACTCCCAAACAGAAAACAAGCAAACTAGTGTGACGTCACACGTCACCGCGCCGCTGTCTGCGCAGCTCCCCCCTCCCCGGGAGGGGGAAAGTGGAGCCCCAGACCTCCCACGCCGGCTATCCACCCATCAGTTCTTCGGCTGATGCTATAGGCACCGGTTATGTGCTCCGGCTCCAGTAGTTGTTTCAGCACTGCACCTAGAGTGTGGTGTCTGTTTTCTAGGTGGTGCGCGAGCCGGGAGTGATTCTCCAGTACTCGGGCTGCATGCGCCTAGGGTTCCCTTCCCTAGGTGCCCTGTAAGTACTGCCCTTGGGACTTGGGGCCACCTTCCACAAGTTCCTTGGGGTCTGCCCCTGCTAGGCCGTTTACTGCTTGGTTTTCGGCCGCTCTTTGTGTGCTCGGGTGTTCTGTCTCCCTTGTTCGCCTTAGAGTAAGGGGCAGTTTTTGCACTGGTGGGGCGCAGGGTACTGTGCAGCTTGTCTTTTCCCAATCATTNACTCTGGCACCAGAATTTCCAAGAAGAGTCTCAAGGTTTGGTACACCAGTGCTGATAGGGTATCCCAATAGAGCAGAAGAGATAAAAGAAAGTGAGGCAGACCCAGACATAGTTGCAATAGTGGAAACTAAAATAAATGGCATGATCTCTGATGCAATATTTCCAGTGGGGTACCAGGTGATAAGAAAAGAAATGACACAGAGACAAGGAGGGGGAGTGGCACTCCTGATAAAGCGGAAATAGAAGTTTGATGACCTGGAAGATCCGGGTACCAATGAAAGCACGAGCTCCATACATGGAGCTCTGACAGTGGATGGGAAGAAGATTGTGATCTTGATACTCTACAATACCCTGCCAAACAGTAGAAGGCACAGGCAGGAGTATGATGACAGCAACAAGGCATGTATAGATGCACTGCAGAGGGCAGCAACAGTACCGCATAGAATGAGAGCAAAGCTGATGGTCATGGGGGACCTAAATCATGGAGAGAGAAATTAGGACGCAAGGAATCCCCATGGCGGGGGAGGAAACGTGGGGAGCAAAGTTAGTAGACTTTATTGACATGAATTTCCTAACACAGCATGTGAAGGAAGACAAGGGAAACAGGAGGGGATACGCAGAGTCTATTAGACCAAATTTTCATCCAGAATATAGAAGACATCGAGAATTTGGAACATGAAATACCACTAGGAGCCAGTGAGCATTATGTCCTAGGCTTTGACTACATGATGGAACTCAAAAATTGTGACCAAAGGACAAGAGGTCCGGGAAAGGAGAGTTGATTACAGGAAAGGGGATTACAGATGGATAAAGGACTACCTGGGAGAAGTGCAGTGGGAGGAAGAAATTAGAGAAAAACAGTACAAAATATGATGAACCAAGTCATATGGAAATGCAAGGAGGCTGAAGAGAGATTTATTCCAAGAGTAATGGAAAAAAAACGGGAGGGAATATAATAACCCATGGTTTAATAGACAGTGCTAGGACGCAAAAATAAGAAGCTGGAGGGAGTGGAGGAAGTACAGAAGACAAAGGACAGAGGACTACAGGATTAGATGTAACAGAGCTAGGAACGATTACATTAACATAAGACGAGATCAGAAAGAAATTACGAGCGTGATATTGCAATCATAGCGAAAAAGCTACCTAAATTGCTGTATAGGCATGTAAGAAGAAATGTCGGTAAATGACAAGACTGAGGAAAATAGAAGGGGCATATACAGAAAGTGACGAGGAAATCTGCGAGGTACTGAATGCAAGTTTCCATGGAGTGTTCACAACCGAGCCTGAGCAGCTACCATTGTTAGAAGAGATTACCATAGAATATCAGATATAGAGGTGATAGCAGAGGAGGTAATGAAACAGTTGACAACACTGGATGCAGCTATAGTGGTTGGAACAAAGTATCACCGTGGATACTAAAAGAGGCAGTGCAGACCCTCAGCGTGCCTCTGGCAATGATCTTTAATGAGTCACTTATGATGGGAGAATTGCCCAGTTGTTGGAAGAAGGGAAATGTCGTACCGATTTTCAAGAAAAGCGATAGGGAGGAGGCACTTAACTTCAGACCCATATCACTGACAAGCATCCCCTGCAAAATACTTGAAAGAATAATTAGGCAAAGACTTATTGCACACCTGGAGAGCATTAGGTTTCTAAACAAACACCAACATGGGTTCTGGACAGGGAAATCATGCCTAACAAACCTTTTGTAATTCTATGATAAAATAACAAGGATAAGGCAGGACAGAGAAGGCTGTGTAGACTGCATATCTCTAGGCAGCCAAAAGGCCTTCGATACAGTACCGCAAATGAGACTGCTATTCAAACTGGAGAGGCAGGCAGGAGTAAGCGGAAAGGCCGTAGCATGGGTAAGGAACTACCTAACAGGAAGGAGCCAGAGAGTAATGGTAAGGGGCACGAAGTCGGACTGGCGAACAGTAACGAGTGGATGTTCAAAGTTCGCAGATGACGCAAAATTCATGAGAAGAGTTGTGACAGATGAGGATTGCAGGATCCTCCAAGAGTACCTCGATTGGTTGCAGAGATGGTCAGAGAAATGGCTACTGGAGTTCAACACGAGTAAATGTAAAGTTATGGAAATGGGATCAGGAGATAGGCGACCAAAAGGACAGTACACAATGAAGGGGGACTGCCTACCTGTAACGATTCGAGAAAGAGACCTGGGAGTGGGCGTAACACCTAATCTAACTCCTGAGGCACATATAAATAGGATAAGGACAACACTGGCGAAAGTTAGAACTTCATTCAGAAACCTAAGCGAGGAGACTTTTAGGGCGCTTTACACTGCCTATGCGAGACCAGTCTTAGAGTATGCCGCACCATCATGGAGTCCCCACCCGAAGAAACACCTAGGGAAACTGGAAAAAGGTTTCGAAGTTTGCGACGAGGCTTGTTCCAGAGTTATGAGGTATGGGATATGAAGAGCGCCTGAAGGAACTAAACCTTATGGCACTAGAAAAATGAAGGGAGAGAGGGGATATGATAGGAACATTTAAAATACTCAGGGGAATTGACAAATTGGAAATAGATGAAATGTTCACACGTAATGGTAACAAAACAAGGGGACATGGGGGTGGAAGCTGGAAAATCAGACGAGTCACAGATGTTAGGAAGTATTCTTTTAGCGAGAGGGTAATGGAAAAATGGAATGCACTTTAGAAACAGGTTGTGAAAGCAAACTCTGTTTATATTTTTAAAACTTGACATGATAGGGAAATGGGACCAGAGTCATTGCTGTAAACAAACGATGGCTAAAAAGGTGGGATCCAAGAGTCAATGCTCTATTCTGATAACACAAATAGGCGAGTACACACAGTCTAGTGGAGAGGAGAGACAAGGACAAAAATGAAGTTTATGAGATCCTTAAAGGGGTAAAGATGGAGAGGGCTGACCAAAATATTGAAAAGGGTTTCAGGATCGGACAGTACAACACGGACAGAGACCGATTGATAAAGGTGGTATTCATGAGCGAGAGAATAGAAGAAGACTTGTTAGCAAAGAAGAGAGGACTAGCAAATGTACAGAAGTTCGAAAAAGAATTACTGCAGAGGGATATGACAAGGGACGAGTGAATGAGGGTAGGTGCCGCGAGGAGGGAGAGCAGGGAGAAAAGGAATTGGGGAGCCACAACCCGGAGCCCTACAATCCCAGAGAGGAGTGAGGAACCCTCCACAAGCAGCTTAACAGACAGTGAGACAAGCACCACCCCCACCCTCCACCCAATAGATGTCCTACCCGCCACAACCCCCGGTGCCTAAGGTGCTCAACTAGGGCACCCTCCCAAGGATCTCCTTTCTCTCCCCCCTCCCAGGCCCTCCTAATCCCCCATGCCCTCCGTTCTCCCCCACCCCCACCCCATTCTCCCCCACTCCCCTAAACCCTCCAGCATCCCTACCCTCCTGATCCGTCCCTTCTCCCCCACTCTCCTAAGCCCCCCTTCTTCCTCATACCCCTCAGTACTCCCTTCCCCCCCCCCCAAGCCCTCCTTCCTCTTCTGCCCCTCAAGCCCTCACTCCTCCAATAACCCCCCCCCCCAAAGTCTCCCTTCTCCCTCACTCCCCAAAGCTCCCCTGCCTCCCCACCCCCTCGAGCCCTCTTTTCACCCATTAATTTCTCCTACACCACCCTCCCCGTACCAGATCCTCCCAGCCCCGCACACCCCAGATCCTCCAGGTCCCCCTTCATAGGCCCTCCCATCCCGGTCCCTCCCCGTTTCCCTGCTTCAGGGGAAGCAATAGGATAGGACAGAAGAGAGTCAGTTTCAGGGTGATGTACTCGAACATGGATGGGATGACAAGCAAGGCAAGTGAAATAAGGGTAAGAGTACAAGAATTGAACCCAGATGTAATCAGTCTCACTGAAACAAAACTCTCAGGAATCATAACGAATGTGGTGTTTCCCCAGGACTACACTGTAATAAGGAAAGAGAAAGATGGATGGGGAGGAGGTGGAGTGGCCCTACTAATGAGAAAGGAATGGAGTTTCAATGAGATGGCCATCCCGGGCTGTGAGGGATTCAGAGACAACATAACAGGCACCATGACATTGGGAGGACCAAAAGTAGTAGCAGCAGTGATATATAACCCTCTACCAAATGACAGAAGACCCAGGCAAGAGTATGACGACAACATTTTAATTGAGAGGGCAGCATCTGCTGCCTGTAGAAATAGATCCCATCTGCTCATCATGGGGGACTTCAATCACGGAAGGATGGACTGGGAGAACAAGGAACCGCATGGAGGAGAGGATACATAGAGAACCAAACTATTGGAGGTGGCGACAAGAAACATCTTAAGCCAACATGTCAGGGAACCCACAAGGATGGGAGGAAACGATGAACCAGCGAGAGACTACCTAGTCTTCACTCTGAACGACTTCGACATAAGGGAAACTATGAGGAGATAAGAAAATTCCTAACAGATATAACCTGGAAAACAGAGCTCAGGGGAAAGACGGGGGAAAAAAAAAGAGATGGACTACATCATGCATAAGTGCAAGGAAGTAGCAAACATGTTTGTCCAAG
Organism: Procambarus virginalis; assembly: GCA_020271785.1. Taxonomy (NCBI): domain Eukaryota; kingdom Metazoa; phylum Arthropoda; class Malacostraca; order Decapoda; family Cambaridae; genus Procambarus; species Procambarus virginalis. The sequence goes on along the minus strand of WNGS01005335.1, from coordinate 33,714 downwards.
CCCAAAAGGAAAATAATAAAATGAAGATGAGAAACCCATGGTTTAATTAGAGACGTAGGCTAGCTAAGCAGCAAAGTAAAAGGGCATGGAGAAACTATAGAAACAACATGACACTTGAGAGCAGAGAAAGATACTAGAATGCCAGGAATGAATATATCAGGATGAGTAGAGAGGCAGAAAGACAATACGAAAGTGACATCGCAAGCAAGGCAAAGACTCAACCTTAATTGCTGCACAGCAACATCAGGAGAAAAAACAGTAACTGAACAGGTAATGAAATTAAGGATGGGGGAAGACGGATTCACTACAAACGACAAGTGTGTAAGGATCTGAATAAGAAATTCCAGGAGGTCTTCACTTTACATCAAGGAGACATTCCAGAGATAAGAGAGGGAATAGTTAACAAGGAACCACTAGAAGAGTTTGAGATTACCAGTGGGGATGTAAGGAAGCTTTAACTAGAGTTGGATATGACAAAGGCTATAGGCCCAGATGGACTCTCCCTTGGATACTAAAAGGAGCAACAGAAGCACTGTGCCTGCCACTCTCCATAGTGTACAACAAATCACTGGCAACAGGAGAACTGCCAAGAATTTGGAAAGCGGGTAATGTAGTCCCAATGTACAAGAAGGGGGATAGATAGGAGGAACTGAACTACAGGCCAGTGTCCCCATCTTGCATATCATGCAAGCTGATGGAGAAGATTGTGAAAAAAAAAGCTACTGGAACATCTGGAGCGAAAGAACTTTGTAACACAGCATCAACATGGGTTAAGGGATGGCAAGTCCTGCCTCACAGGATTAATTGAATTCTACGAATATGCAACAAAAATCAGGCAAGAAAGAGAGGGGTTGGAACTTAATATATTTTTGGATTGCCAGAAAGCCTTTGACACAGTACCACACAAGAAGCTAGTGAAAAAGCTTGATGTTATATCCACTATGGGTCGCAACCAGGTTGTTTGATGGTAGAACCTAAATGATAGTATCACACTCCAAGTCGGTAATACGCTTTCATAAAAGTGGCTATGAAGTGCATAAAAAAAAGGAGTGGATGAACAAAACACTTCCTTCGTCAATGTATTAAATATCTTTCCACCACCGTTAAGTGTATATATGTACACCGTCACCATAAATAGTATATAAAGAACAGATAGGCTATTTCTACACCTATGTACAATCCTTTCCCTCAGGATATCAAACGTGCTCACGTACAGAGTTCATCAATCCCCAGTAATTCTCCACTGTCCAGTAGCGTCTCCAACCTTACTGGGAAGAACACCGGCGAGTTCACCTGTACGTGGGCCAGCCCACTGACAGTGTCATGAGGTGCCTGTACCCCCACGACCGCTCTCCAGCTACTCGCTGGCAGCCACACGCTGAGCGGGGTCACAAACCAATACAGGAGTCTAGATCCCCTGGCAGCAGTCTCTACCGACCAGCTAGCAGCACTACTCAACAGGCACCTCCCTGTCGTCCGCCTCCCCTCCCCCTAAGCCAGTCCCAAAGGTACGCCGATCTTTTCAACACTAAAGTACTAGCAGCTACCCACTGCTTCTTCGGCGGTGGCTTACTTGGTCGTTTCCAGGACCATATAAGGTGACTGTGGACTGCCAAGATGAACTGTCGTTTCCAGTATCTCTGCCCCCAGACGTCACCTCTGGACAAAAAAAAAACGTCATCAATGACTTTGCTGATACTGGTGAAACTAGGAAATACCACTAACCCACTTGGGAGTTGACATTGTGCTCTGTAGCACACACTAGGTGGCGCTGGTCTTGATGCGTCACCTCACCAGAGGTCACTCACAACGACCCCTTGGCTGACCCAGACAGAAATCTTTAGCCATTTTCAGGTACTAGATAACCACCACCAGATGGCATTGTCCATATTACGTATTATTCCCGGGGATTTCGGGTGCGGACTCTTAGATGGCGCTGGAACTGCCACTCTACCCCTTGACAAGGGCGACGAGTCCGTAACACTGGAGATGCAGGCAGGAGTGAAAGGGAAGATTCCCTATTGGATAAGGGAGTACTTAAGCAAAAGAAGACAGCTAGTCATTGTGAGGGGTGAGGTCTCAGATTGGCGATACGACACAAGTGGAGTTTCACAGGGGTCAGTCCATGGACCTATACTATTTGATATATGTAAATGATTTCCCAGAGGGTATAGACTCGTTTCTCTCACTGTTTGCTGATGATGCAAAAATTATGAGAAGGATTGAAACAGGATGATAGTCGGGGGCTACAAGATGACCTAGACAGACTGAATGAGTTCTCCAACAAATAGCTGCTAAAGTTCAACGCGAGTAAATCCAAGTAATGAAACTAGGCGGTGGAAACAGGTTAGACAGAGGATACAAAATAAGAGATGAAGTACGTCATGAAACGGACAGAGAGAGAAAGATCTATGAGTTGATATCACACTAAACCAGTCTCCTGAAGCCCACATAAAATAATTATGTCTGCGGCATACGCGAGGCTGGCTAACATTAGAACAGTCTTCAGGAACCTGTGTAAGAAATCACTCAGAATCTTGTATACCACATATGTAGGACCAATCCTGGAGTATGCGGCCCCAACATGGACCCTGTACCTTCTCAAGGACAAGTCGAAGCTGGAAATAGTTCAGAGGTATGCCACTAGACTAGTGCCAAAACTAAGAGGCATGAGCTACGAGGAAAGGCTGGAAGACAGAAGAGAAAGGGGAGACATGATCACTACCTACAAAATCCTCGGGGAAATTGACAGGGTGGCAAGGATAAACTGTTCAACACTGGTGGTACGCGAACAAAGGGACACAGGTCGAAACTGTGTACCCAAATTTGCTACAGGGACGTTAGAAAGAACTTTTTCAGTGTCAGAGTAGGTAACAGGTGGAATGGCAGTGATGTGGTGGAGGCTGACTCCATACACAGTTTTAAATATATATATGATAGAGCCCAGTAGGCTCTGGAACCTGTTCATCAGTTGATTGACGGTTGAGAGGCGGGACCAAAGAGCCAGAGCTCAACCCCCGCAAGCTCAAATAGGTGAGTTCAAATAGGTGAGTATACACACACACACACACACACACACACACACACAAACACACACCACACACAACACACACACAACAGGGGCAGGTAGCTGGTGGATAGCGCGCAGGACGTAATTCTGTGGCGCGGGTTCGATTCCCGCACCCGGCAGAAACAAATGGGCAAAGTTTCTTTCACCCTGAATGCCCTGTTACCTAGCAGTAAATAGGTACCTGGGAGTTAGTCAGCTGTCACGGGCTGCTTCCTGGGGGGTGTGGTGTGTGGTGTGGAAAAAAAAAAAGTAGTTAGTGTAGTTAGTAAACAGTTGATTGACAGTTGAGAGGCGGGCCGAAAGAGCAAAGCTCAACCCCGTTACAAATACAAACTAAGTGAATACACACACACACACATAACTGAATTACACACACGGGCTTATAACTGTAACAAGAAACTACCTGTCCTAGTACAGTTCACTAACGAAGAGGTTGTGGATTACATACTGCAACACAAGTACTTACTCAGAGGTACCGAAAACTATTACAACGTGTATATTGACAGATACATGACCAAAGATGAGCAGATACCCCGCAGGGCAAGCCGACCTCAACGACTCACCTCGTCAAATTTGAGCGTCACTCTTAAAAAGAAATATAAATGAGGCAGATCCTGACATAGTTGCAACAGTGGAAAAAATATAAATAGCATAATCTCGGATGCAATCTTTCCAGAGGGCTACCAGAGATAAGAAAAGAGAGGACACAGAGACAGGGAGGGGGAGTGGCACTCCTTAATAAAGTGGAAATGGAAGTTTGAAGACCTGGGAAATCGGGTTACCAATGAGAGCACAAGCTCTGCT
>WNGS01005334.1:0-10857 GCA_020271785.1 Procambarus virginalis | reverse complement strand
TATATATATATATATCTATATATATATATCCTATATATATATAATATATATATATATATATATATATATATATCCTGCAGCTTGTTCAGGTCTTCTTGAAGTCTCAAGCTGTCCTCCTCTGTCTTAATCCTTCTCATATTTTGGCGTCGTCAGCAAACATTGAGAGAATGAGTCTATACCCTCTGGGAGATCATTTACGTATATCAGAAACAGGATAGGTCCAAGTACAGAGCCCGTGGGACTCCACTGGTGACTTCACCCAGTCTGAGGTCCACCCTCACTGTAACTCTCTGCTTCCTATTGCTTAGGTACTCCCTTATCCACTGGAGCGCCCTACCTGTTTACTCCTGCCTTTTTCTTCCAGCTTATGCATCAACCTTTTATGGGGTACTGTGTCAAAGGCTTTCCGACAGTCCAAAAAAATGCAGTCCGCCCACCCTTCTCTTTCTTGCTTAATTTTGTCACCTGATCGTAGAATTCTATCAAGCCTGTAAGGCAAGATTTACCCTCCCTGAACCCATGTTGATGGGTTGTCACGAAGTCTCTCTCTCCAGATGTTTTACTAGGTTTTTCTCACAATCTTCTCCATCACCTTGCATGGTATACAAGTTAAGGACACTGGCCTGTAGTTCAGTGCCTCTTGTCTGTCACCCTTTTTGTATATTGGTACTACATTAGCAGTCTTCCATATTTCTGGTAGGTCCCCCGTTTCCAGTGACTTACTATACACTATGGAGAGTGGTAAGCAAAGTGCTCCTGCACACTCTTTCAATACCCATGGCGAGATTCCATCCGGCCCAACAGCTTTTCTCACATCCAGCTCCAATAGGTGCTTTTTGACCTCATCTCTTGTAATTTCGAACCTATCCAAGGTCACCTGGTTTGCTGCCACCTCTCCCAGCGCCGTGATATCTCCCTGTTCTATTGTAAAGACCTCCTGGAACCTTTTGTTGAGTTCTTCACACACCTCTTTGTCATTCTCTGTGTACCTGTCCTCGCCCACCCTAAGTTTAATCACCTGTTCCTTCACTGTTGTCTTCCTCCTGATGTGACTGTGTAGTAGCTTGGTTCAGTCTTGGCTTTATTAGCTATATCATTTTCATACCTTTTCTCAGCTGCTCTTCTCACACTGACATACTCGTTCTGGTTCTCTGGTATCTCTCTCTACTTTCTGGTGTTCTGTTATTACGGAAGTTCCTCCATGCCCTTTGTTCAGCTCCTTTGCTTTCATACATTCCCTATTAAACCACGGATTCTTCCTTTGCTTCTCTGTTTTTTCCTGTTGGGCTGGGACAAACCTGCTTACAGCCTCCTGACATTTTTGGGTGACATAGTCCATCATGTCTTGTACGGACTTGGTTCCGAGTTCTGTGTCCCAATGTATATCCCATAGGAATTTATTCATCTCCTCATAGTTTCCCTTTCGGTACGCCAGCCCTTTGTTCCCAGTTTTTTTGGGGGGTGATAATTCCTAGCTCAACCAGGTCTCAAAGCTCAATACACTATGATCACTCATTCCCGAGGGGGCTTCCAACTTAACTTCCCTTATATCCGACTCATTTAGGGTAAATATCAGATCAAGCAAGGCTGGTTCATCCCCTCCTCTCGTTCTTGTCGGTCCCTTGACGTGTTTTACTTAGAAAGTTTCTTGTTGCCACATCCAGCAGCTTAGCTCTCCATGTGTCTGGGCCTCCATGTGGGTCTCTGTTCCCCCAATATATCTTCCCATGGTTGAAGTCTTCCATGATTAGTTGTTTCTATCATATTCCTGTCTGGGTCTTCTTGTGTGTGTGTGTACTCACCTAGTTGTGTTTGCAGGGGTTGAGCTCTGGCTCTTTGGTCCCGCCTCTCAACTGTCAATCAACTGGTGTACAGATTCTCGAGCCTACTGGGCTCTATCATATCTACCCTTGAAACTGTGTATGGAATCAGCCTCCACCACATCACTGCCTAAAGCATTCCATCCGTTAACTACTCTGACACTGAAAAAGTTCCTTCTAACGTCTCTGTGGCTCATGTGGGTACTCAGTTTCCACCTGTGTCCCCTTGTTCGCGTCCCACCAGTGTTGAATAGTTTATCCTTGTTTACCTAGGTCCTTGTTGTGTGTGTGTGTGTGTGTGTGTGTGTGTGTGTGTGTGTGTGTGTGTGTGTGTGTGTGTGTTATATACTGTGACGGGTTGTGGTATCGCAGCTATACTGAACCAGGTGGTATGGCTCTCCATCACATAAATACAAAAACAAATGCTGGTTTGGCCCCTTGCAGTGTGTAAGTCGCAGGTGGAAACAAATGAAAATCATGAAATAAATAATTACAACAATTTACGGAATAGTAATGAACAAAATTGGCACCTGAGAACACTTGGCTGTTATTATAAAACAAATAAAATAAGTAAATGAAAGTTTAAATCTAATACAATTGAATTTACTATCCCCTCTACTACACCTTACTTTGCTCCTCAGCTCTCTCTTGCCTATTTATTGTCTGTCTCTACTTCCTCATCACAATCGACTTGAGAATGGTCCAGGACGGACCGAAACGTCGTCGTCCCTTCACCTTCTAGTGTGTGGTCTGGTCAACATACAATAGTATACTGGTGGTGGTGAAGACCACTACCACACCACCACAGCACCCAGCACACGACGTAGGCTGAGGGCAGACGACGCTGCAGGAGACTAAGGTGATCCAAGAGCCCTAAGAGAGAGACTGGATCTTGGAGGCGGCGCCCTTTATATAGTGTGGCGGTGGTGACTTATCCGGTGTCAGCACAAGGTGGTGCCAAGCACTACTAACACACTGCTAGTGTGACGGCACTTTTGTGGTGAGGCGCCACACTGCTAGTGGAAGGTTGCTAACTGCTTGTTTGTGGGGGCAACTACGGGTTAGCTGAGGCGCCCGGCTTGCCTCGGAGTCGAACCAGGCCGTGCCAGGCCCCGAGGAGTGGGGGGGGGGGGTGCGGAGAGGTAGCAGGACCAGTATTTTCCAGTATGGCAAATACTGGAGGGCCAGGTCCCAAATCTACACAGTAAAATAACATACTGGAGTGAACGATATGGAAGAACATCCAGAATAGAACCAGTGAAGAGCAGAGGTGCCATGGGCACAATCAGAGAACACTGTATGAACATCAGAGGTCCGCGGTTCTTCAACGTCCTCCCAGCAAGCATCAGAAATATTACAGGAACAACCGTGGACATCTTCAAGAGGAAACTAGATTGTTTCCTTCAAGGAGTGCCGGACCAACCGGGCTGTGGTGGGTATGTGGGCCTGCGGGTCGCTCCAAGCAACAGCCTGGTGGACCAAACTCTCACAAGTCAAGCCTGGCCTCGGGCCGGGCTTGGGGAGTAGAAGAACTCCCAGAACCCCATCAACCAGGTATCAACCAGGTATCATCCAGGACTGATGGCTCATCTGGGCTGGTGTAGATGTGGACGTCCAGCACAGAGGCACTGAGGGTGAAGGGAAGGCAGTTCCTCAGCTATGCAGGGGATTCACGTGACAATATAAATACAGTTCACATTTCAGTGAGGAAAAAAAAGATCGAGAGTCAGTCCATAGACAACAATTGTTTAGAAATGCTAACAGAGCTAACAGCTAGATGAAGGTGAGAGGAAATGTCAGCACTGTGGAGCAATGCCCGACACACCACTGGAACATTGTCTAACACAGTGCACAGTTACAGCCACAACAGATCACTGGAACATTATCTAACACAGTACATAGTTACAAACCCATTAAGATTAGGGATAGGGATTAGCCCTAAGCCCACTGGGCGGGCTTAGGGCCCGCCCAGTGGGCCAGCCAGAGGCTTAGGACCCGCCCAGTGGGCCAGCCAGAGACTTAGGGCCCGCCCAGTGGGCCAGCCAGAGGCTTAGGGCCCGCCCAGTGGGCCAGCCACAGGCTTAGGGCCCGCCCAGTGGGCCAGCCAGAGGCTTAGGGCCCGCCCAGTGGGCCAGCCAGAGGCTTAGGGTCCGCCCAGTGGACCAGCCAGAGGCTTAGGGCCCGCCCAGTGGGCCAGCCAGAGGCTTACGCACCGCCCAGTGGGCCAGCCAGAGACTTAGGGCCCGCCCAGTGGGCCAGCCAGAGACTTAGGGCCCGCCCAGTGGGCCAGCCAGAGGCTTAGGGCCCGCCCAGTGGGCCAGCCAGAGGCTTAGGGCCCGCCCAGTGGGCCAGCCAGAGGCTTACGCACTGCCCAGTGGGCCAGCCAGAGACTTAGGGCCCGCCCAGTGGGCCAGCCAGAGGCTTAGGGCCCGCCCAGTGGCCAGCCAGAGGCTTAGGGCCCGCCCAGTGGGCCAGCCAGAGGCTTAGGACCCGCCCAGTGGGCCAGCCAGAGGCTTAGGGCCCGCCCAGTGGCCAGCCAGAGGCTTAGGGCCCGCCCAGTGGGCCAGCCAGAGGCTTAGGACCCGCCCAGTGGGCCAGCCAGAGGCTTAGGGCCCGCCCAGTGGGCCAGCCAGAGGCTTAGGGCCCGCCCAGTGGGCCAGCCAGAGGCTTAGGGCCCGCCCAGTGGGCCAGCCAGAGGCTTAGGGCCCGCCCAGTGGGCCAGCCAGAGGCTTAGGGCCCGCCCAGTGGGCCAGCCAGAGGCTTAGGGCCCGCCCAGTGGGCCAGCCAGAGACTTAGGGCCCTCCCAGTGGGCCAGCCAGAGACTTAGGGCCCGCCCAGTGGGCCAGCCAGAGGCTTAGGGCCCGCCCAGTGGGCCAGCCAGAGACTTAGGGCCCGCCCAGTGGGCCAGCCAGAGACTTAGGGCCCTCCCAGTGGGCCAGCCAGAGACTTAGGGCCCGCCCAGTGGGCCAGCCAGAGGCTTAGGGCCCGCCCAGTGGGCCAGCCAGAGGCTTAGGGCCCGCCCAGTGGGCCACCCAGAAGCTTAGGGCCCGCCCAGTGGGCCAGCCAGAGACTTAAGGCCCGCCCAGTGGGCCAGCCAGAGGCTTAGGGTCCGCCCAGTGGGCCAGCCAGAGGCTTAGGGCCCGCCCAGTGGGCCAGCCAGAGGCTTAGGGCCCGCCCAGTGGGCCAGCCAGAGACTTAGGGCCCGCCCAGTGGGCCAGCCAGAGACTTAGGGCCCGCCCAATGGGCCAGCCAGAGGCTTAGGACCCGCCCAGTGGGCCAGCCAGAGGCTTAGGGCCCGCCCAGTGGGCCAGCCAGGGATTTAGGGCCAGTCCAGTGGGCCAGCCAGAGACTTAGGGCCCGCCCAGTGGGCCAGCCAGAGACTTAGGGCCCGCCCAGTGGGCCCGCCCAGTGGGCCAGCCAGAGACTTAGGGCCCGCCCAGTGGGCCCGCCCAGTGGGCCAGCCAGAGACTTAGGGCCCTCCCAGTGGGCTAGCCAGAGGCTTAGGGCCCTCCCAGTGGGCCAGCCAGAGGCTTAGGGCCCTCCCAGTGGGCCAGCCAGAGACTTAGGGCCCTCCCAGTGGGCCAGCCAGAGACTTAGGGCCCTCCCAGTGGGCCAGCCAGAGACTTAGAGCCCTCCCAGTGGGCCAGCCAGAGACTTAGGGCCCGCCCAGTGGGCCAGCCAGAGACGTAGGGCCCTCCCAGTGGGCCAGCCAGAGACTTAGGGCCCGCCCAGTGGGCCAGCCAGAGACTTAGGGCCCTCCCAGTGGGCCAGCCAGAGACTTAGGGCCCTCCCAGTGGGCCAGCCAGAGGCTTAGGGCCCTCCCAGTGGGCCAGCCAGAGACTTAGGGCCGTCCCAGTGGGCCAGCCAGAGACTTAGGGCCCTCCCAGTGGGCTAGCCAGAGGCTTAGGGCCCGCCCAGTGGGCCAGCCAGAGACTTAGGGCCCGCCCTGTGGGCCAGCCAGAGACTTAGGGCCCTCCCAGTGGGCCAGCCAGAGACTTAGGGCCCTCCCAGTGGGCCAGCCAGAGGCTTAGGGCCCGCCCAGTGGGCCAGCCAGAGACTTAGGGCCCGCCCAGTGGGCCAGCCAGAGACTTAGGGCCCTCCCAGTGGGCCAGCCAGAGACTTAGGGCCCGCCCAGTGGGCCAGCCAGAGACTTAGGGCCTCCCAGTGGGCCAGCCAGAGGCTTAGGGCCCGCCCAGTGGGCCAGCCAGAGGCTTAGGGCCCGCCCAGTGGGCCAGCCAGAGGCTTAGGGCCCGCCCAGTGGGCCAGCCAGAGACTTAGGGCCCGCCCAGTGGGCCAGCCAGAGGCTTAGGGCCCGCCCAGTGGGCCAGCCAGAGACTTAGGGCCCGCCCAGTGGGCCAGCCAGAGACTTAGGGCCCGCGCATGAATATCCCTGCAAAAAAAAAAAAGCTAGATTCTGCAGGTAAAATAAGTAAACACAAGTAATAAATACAGCCTCAAATAACAAACAGTCTCAGAACAAGTCCATATCGATAACCCAGCAGTCGATCCCAAAGAGCATTCATCAGTTTTAACATTCTGTTCATTCAAAACAAAACTTTCTTAAATATAAATTTATATTACAATATTGTGCGTAATTAGGTTAGGTTAGGTTAGGTGTTTAGGTTCTGTTGACGATTATTTGTATTTGTGGAACGTGGGCGAAGCATTTACAGGAACCCGTCCTCGACTCAAGTCCATTACATCCAGCGGTCGACCCCACAGACGCATTCATAAATTTTAACATGCTGTTCATTAAAAACAGGTATTTTCTCATATATAAATTAATATTATATATTTAGCATATTGCGCATATATAGGCATAGGTTAGGTTAGGTGTTTAGGTTCTGTTGGCGATTATTTGTATTTGTAGTACGTGGGTGAAGCATTTACAGTGTTGTGGTTCGAACAAAATTCGTCAGTGAAGAACTTGTTCCGGAAGTGTTCGAACGTCATCAGTTGTGAGTCGTGTGTAAACCGTTTTTCATTCATAAACAGCGGGTTTGGTGGGTGCATGGAATCACTTTTGGGTCTTTGTTTGGAAGATGGGCTGATCTGATTCACCAAGGATTCGAATGAGGGACAAATGACCGCGAGGGACAGTCAGGAAGCAAGGCATACGAACGTCCTGAAAATCAGGACATTCAATAAGGGACAATGCAGTTTGGATAATAAGAAGCAGTGCCGGTGAGTTAAAGTGCCATTAAGTGCCCATGAGGTAAATGTGTATGGCTAAGACATAACCTCACCAAAGCTGTTTCCCACCACCGGTTACAGTAGTAGGAGGAAGGCCATGGGGACACGCTACCTTTAAGAGCATGCAGTTTGTAACCAGTAACAGAGGGCCAACGACGTTGCCAATGGGTACGGATTGAGGAATGAATGACTGGGGTAGGGAGAATTATCAGGGGGAAAGCATCAAGCCATTACAACTATAGTAAGCATCATCCATCAATCCCGTGAGGCTATGGAGTTGTGCCCCTGGGTGTCTGGTTGGATGCAGCATCTGCTGTGGCTGTGAAGCCCAACCTGAGAATGACAGTCCCGACCGCAGCGAGCACAGATAAACGTCGATGCAGTTGCGTCTGTCAGTGGCCGAGACCTCCTCTGGGGTCTCTTTTTCCTACCTCTTCAGCACGCCCTCGAATTACTGGAGTCTCTTCTGCACTTTGCATCTCCAGGCAGATCTGTCCACAGCTCCTCCTTCCCAAGTGTTGATGTCAATGTACATCTGCTTGAAGTCGCGTTTGCAGGCGTCTTTGAAACACAGCTGAGGTCTTCCGGTGGGTCTCCTTCCTGACGTCAGTTCTCTGTACAAGAGGCCCTTTGGAAGGCAGCCATCGACCATGCGTGTGACATGTCCCAGCCATCGCATGTGTCTCTGCTTCAGGAGAGTGAACATTGAAGGGATTTCTGTTCTCTCGAGTACTGTGTTGTTGGTGATGTGATGTCTCCATGTGACGTGGTCTATCCACGTGACGTCAAAGATGCGTCTCAGGTTCCGCATGTGAAATGTATTGAGCCGTCTCTCCTGGCGAGACTGCAGGGTACAGGATTCCGAGCCGTAGAGAAGTGTGCTCACCGCACATGCTGTGTAGACTTGTTCCTTGGTGTGCACTGTCAGTGTGACATTTTCCCAAACGCACTTTGTGAGCCTGGCCAGTATTGTTGCGGCCTTCCTGATACGCCTGTTGAGCTCAGTGTCCAGGGAAAGGGTGTCTGAGATTGTGGTGCACAGGTACACAAACTCGTGGACCGCCTCCAGCTCGCAGTCTGTGATGTTTATACAGGGTAACTCATTGACGTCTTGTCCCATCACCTGTGTCTTCTTCAGGCTGATTGTCATGCCGAATATGGAACAGGCTGCGGCAAAGTGGTTGAGTAGCTGCTGCAGGCCTTCTGTTGTATACTCACATAGTTGTGCTTGCGGGGATGAGCTCTGGCTCTTTGTTCCCGCCTCTCAACTGTAAATCAACAGGTGTACAGACTCTTGACCCTACTGGGCTCTATCATATATACATTTGAAACAGTGTATGTAATCTTCTTCCACCACATCACTGCCTATTGCATTCCATCTGTTAATTAATCTGACACTGAAAAAATTCTTTCTTTGTGGCTCATCCTCCCAGCAAGCATAAGAAATATTGCCGGAACAACCGTGGACATCTTCAAGAGGAAACTAGATTTATTCCTCCAAGGAGTTCCGGACCAGCCGGGCTGTGGTGGGTATGTGGGCCTGCGGGCCGCTCCAAGCAACAGCCTAGTGGACCAAACTCTCACAAGTCAAGCCTGGCCTCGGGACGGGCTTGGGGAGTAGAAGAACTCCCAGAACCCCATCAACCAGGTATCAACCAGGTATCATCTGGGAACTAAGCTTCCACCTGTGTCCCCTTGTTCGTGTTCCACTCATGCTAAAGAGTTTTTTTTTATTATTATTATTTTCTACCACAGACGTGGCCACACATTTACAATGCTAATCAGCATATATACATTTTCTTCTGTCCTCCATGGACAGGGTTAGAGATGTGTTAAACATATATTTCAAGGGTTTATTGAACAATCAACCACTGAAGGTGAATCGGTGCTTTTAAAGTGCTAAGCTAACCTTCATACGTAAATACATAGACACACAGATTTACGTATGCCTTACATAAAGTGTTCTATGTGTCTTTTACATAGTGTCGTTAATAATGTACATTTACAAAGGTGAAATGTAATTCTGATCAGCTTCCATATATACTTTATACCCATACATATACATGCACACACATATACATATATACACACATGCATTCACAGACATTTGTCTCATTCACTCTGACAGGGTGAGATAGCTGATAAAGAAACTAGTGTGCAATTAAGCACTTAATCACTGAAGGTGATTAAGGTGCTTTTACAAGCTCAGGTTATATAGTTATATCACACATATATTGTATAATTGATACATTACATGGTCAATCTTGGATACAAGTCCAATATATCATCAAGTGTTCCAGTACTCATATAGTAATTACAGAGTTCAGCATACCTTAGCCCAGGAGGGCGAAAGTCAGCCAGTATGGGACATTCTACAATATAATGTTCAAGAGAGTGAATGTTTTCTCTTTCACAAAGTTGACACATTGTGTACCCGACATTTGGGTTTTGAGAAAGCTGCCAGATACGTCTATATCCCAGACGTATTCTGGCCACTATAACATCACATTGCCGGGTTCTTGTTCTATTAGTCCCATATGTGAATGTTTCCTCACGATATCTATCATAATATTTAGAGTTTAGAGTTTACAAAGAGTTTGTCTTTGGACACCCTGTCAATTCTCCTGAAAATTTGTAGGAGGTTATCTTCTTTCCTTTCACTTCTGTTTTCCAGGAAAGTGAGGTTTAGCTCCCTTAACCTTTCCTAGTAACAGATGCCTCTCATTTCTGGGACTAGTCTGGTGGCATAACTCTGAGTCTTCTCTATCTTTAACTTGTGTGTTAACTAGGTATGGACTCCAGGCTGGAGCTGCATACTGCAGGATTGGTCTGACATAAGTGGTATACAGGGTCCTGAAAGATTCCTTACACAAGTTTCTAAAGGCAGTTCTTATGTTGGCCAAACTAGCATATGCCACTGATGATATCCTTTTGATGTGAGCTCTGGAGACAGGTTCAGCGTGACATCAACCCCCAGATCTTTCTCTCTATTTGATTCTTGCAGGATTTTATCTATAAGATGGTACCTTGTGTTCAGCCTTCTGTTCGCTTCACCTATTTCATTGCTTTACACTTTCTTGAGTTGAACTTTTGCAGTCATTTTCTAGACAATTCCTCCAATTTGTCCAAGTCGTCCTGTAGTCTCTGTCTATCTTCATCTGTCTTGATTCTTCTCATAATTTTTGCATCATCAGCAAACATTGAGAGGAATTAGTCTATACTTTCCGGAAGATCGTTTACATATATTAGAAACAGGATGGGTCCAAATACAGAGCCCTGTGGGAATCTGCTGGTGACATTTCGCCACCCTGATGTCTCTTCCCTCAGAGTTACTCGCTGTTTCCTGTTGCTTAGATACTCCCTTATCCACTGGAGCACCTTACCTTTTACTCCTGCCTGTTGCTCCAACTTTCGTTGGAGTAGCAGCCAACAGCTGCTTGTAACAGCCTTTATGCGGGTACTGTGTCAAAGGATTTCAGACACTCCAAGAAAATTACAATTTTGTTGCTTGGTCATAGAATTTGGAATTCTATTAAACTGTGAGGCACGATATACCTCTCTGAACCCTGCGGTGATGTGTTAGAAGCTACTTCTCTCGAAAATGCTCTGCAAGCCTTTTCTTCATGATGCGTGGGTGATCACTGCGTCGTTGGCAAAGAGGAAGTTCCTGAGGATTCTCATCAGTACTTACGTCATTGATCGGAGATGAAGAGCTTCCATCAGATCTTGTACGGAGATAGATGGCCCCTCTGTGGTTGTTCCAAAGGGATGCTTGACGAGGATCGTAAAGAGATGCTAAATAGGGTTGGAGCAAGAACACACCTCTCTTTAACACCACTGTTCA
>WNGS01005332.1:0-20595 GCA_020271785.1 Procambarus virginalis | reverse complement strand
TATGCCATTCTGTACTGTTGCTCTGTATTGTGTTTTGTGTGTCCCCCGGTGTGCTTGTAATACGTGTTGTGTGCATTGCTGTGCGCCCTTCAGGCCAGTGATTTTGTGCGTTGCTTCGTTTCATTTGATTTTTCTGTCTCTGTTTTATTGTACTTATTCGCACGCTTTGTATGTAAAAAAAAAATATGGTCGACTGGAGATATTTAGCCAGTGCTTTGACTATTTGGTAATTTTCCTGTAACGAGTGGTCACCTCCTCCTAATATATGCTGGATGGTAAAGGGTATTTTAAGGGCGATAAATACTTATTTGAAATTTACTCTGGCACTATGATGTCGGAAGCAGTGAAGGAGATAGTGTTCGATTGTTTCAGGCACCTGACAGTGGATACAGAGTTCGTTGATGTCTGTTCTGTACTTAGAGCTGTGTGTTGTCAGTTTGGTGTGTCCCAGCCTTAATCTGGTCATTGTTACGTCAATTTCTCTGCTTTTATATCTGACATGTTTCCATGTTTTCCATTTCTTTTTAATGGGTCCCATATACACAGGTGAGCATGACGTTTTCCATTTCGTCGCAAAATCTTGGGTGATGGCATTTTTGAAGGCTCCTTTACGTGCAACATGGGGAATTGGATGACGAGTAATGTGAGGCGTGTTGTGCATTGCTTTGGCTAGTTGATCTACTAGTTCATTATGGAGAATACCAAAATGCGCTGGGACCCCATTGGATAGAGGTGTCAACCGTTCAATCGATGTTCATGAAGAAGTTGAAGGCATGGGTAAACAAACTCCTTGCACGTTGTTGAAGAGTACGTAATTGCTTGAATCGCACTCTTGGAGTCACTGCAGATAGTATATATCCCAACTGGTAATGTTGTGATTATTTGGAGAGCTTGATATAAGGCATATAATTCAGCTGTGAAAAAAGATACCTGGTTGATGGAGTTCTGGGAGCCCGGCCCGAGGCCAGGCTTGACTTGTGAGAGTTTGGTCCACTAGGCTGTTGCTTGGAGCGGCCCGCAGGCCCTCGTACCCACCACAGTCCAGTTGGTCCGGCACTCCTTGGAGGAATAAATCTAGTTTCCCCTTGAAGATGTCCATGGTTGTTCCAGCAATATTTCTTATGCTCGCTGGGAGGGTGTTGACCAACCGTGGACCTCTGATGTTTATACAGTGTTCTCTGATTGTGCCTATGGCACCCCTGCTCTTCACTGGTTCCATTCTGCATTTTCTTCCATATCGTTCACTCCAGTACGTTGTTATTTTACTGTGTAGATTTGGTACTTGGCCCTCCAGTATCTTCCAGGTGTATATTATTTGATATCTCTCTCGTCTTCTTTCTAGTGAGTACATTTGGAGGGCTTTGAGACGATCCCAATAATTTAGGTGCTTTATCGCGTCTATGCGTGCAGTATATGTTCTCTGAAATCCCTCTATTTCAGCAATCTCTCCTGCTCTGAAGGGGGAAGTGAGTACTGAGCAGTACTCAAGACGGGATAACACAAATGACTTGAAGAGTACAACCATTGTGATGGGATCCTTGGATTTGAAAGTTCTCGTAATCCATCCTATCATTTTTCTAGCTGTCGCAATATTTGTTTGGTTATGCTCCCTAAACATTAGGTCGTCAGACATCATTATTCCCAAATCCTTTACATGCTGTTTTCCTACTATGGGCACATTTGATTGTGTTTTGTACCCTGTATTATGTTTAAGGTCCTCATTTTTACCATACCTGAGTACCTGGAATTGATCACTGTTAAATATCATGTTATTTTCTGATGCCCAGTCGAAAACTTTATTAATATCAGCTTGAAGTTTTTCAATGTCTTCAGCCGAGGTAATTTTCATACTGATTTTTGTGTACTCACCTAATTGTGCTTGCGGGGGTTGAGCTTTGGCTCTTTGGTCCCGCCTCTCAACTGTCAATCAACTGGTGTACAGATTCCTGAGCCTACTGGGCTTTATCATATCTACATTTGAAACTGTGTATGGAGTCAGCCTCCACCACATCACTTCCTAGTGCATTCCATTTATTAACTACTCTCACACTGAAAAAAATCTTTCTAACGTCTCTGTGGCTCATCTGGGTACTCATCTGTGTCATCTGCAAAGGATGATACGAAGCTGTGACTTGTATTTTTGTCTATATCTGATATGAGAATAAGGAAAAGCAGCGGCGCAAGGACTGTACCCTGAGGTACAGAGTTTTTAACTGCGCTTGGACTCGATTTTATATGGTTGACCGTTGCTCGCCGAGTCCTGTTTGACAGAAAACTGAGTATCCAGCGTTCTACTTTACCGGTTATTCCCATTGACTTCATTTTGTGTGCTATCACGCTATGGTCACATTTATCGAAAGCCTTTGCGAAGTCCGTGTATATCACATCAGCATTCTGTTTTTCTTCTAATGCCTCAGTGACTTGTCGTAGTGCTCAAGTAGCTGTGAGAGGCACGATCTTCCCGCTCGAAATCCATGTTGGTCTGGGTTGTGAAGGTCATTGGTCTCCATGAAATTGGTGACCTGACTCCTAATCACTCTCTCAAATACTTTTATTATGTGCGATGTTAGTGCAACTGGTCTATAATTCTTTGCCAATGCTTTGCTCCCTCCCTTGTGTAGAGGGGCTATGTCTGCTACTTTAAGTGCATCTGGTATCTCCCCCGTGTCCAAGCTTTCCTCCACACTATACTGAGTGCCAGTGCTACCGGCACTTTGCATTTCTTTATAAATATTGAATTCCATGAATCTGGACCTGGGACCGAGTGCATGGGAATGTTTCTAATTTCTCTTTCAAAGTCTAGTGCGCTCGTGTTGATATCAGTTATATTTACAGGGGTTTAAATATCCCGCATAAAGAAATTGTCTGGATCTTCCACTTTCATGTTGTTTATTGGAGTGCTAAACATGTCCTCATACTGCTTTTTTAGGATTCCACTAATTTCTTTGTCATCCTCCGTGTATGAACCTTCACTTGTACGAATAGGTCCAATACTGGCAGTGGTTTTTGCTTTTGATTTCGCATATGTGAAGAAGTATTTTGGATTTTTCTTTATTTCCTGAATTGCTTTCTGTTCTAACTGCCTTTCTTCAGTTTGATATGAGTGTTTCAATTTTCGCTCGATTTCTTCAATCTCCCTATTTAAATTATTCCTTCTTTGACGGGAAATTCGTGTCTGCATAAGCATTTCCGTTATTTTTTTCCTGCGTTTATAGTGTCGTCTGCGTTTTCTTTCTACGTTGGATCTCTTTCTGGCTTTCCTCAAAGGAACATATTTCAGACAGACTTGATACGCTTCCGAAGTCAGTTTTTCTATTCCTTCTGTAGGACTTGTATTACTTAGAACAGTTTCCCATGGAATGTTTTTAAGTTCCCTGTTTTTTATCTCCCAGTCTATCCTTTTATTATTAAAATTGAATTTACTGAATAGCCCCTCTCGCTTTATCAACGTTTTAGGTCTATTCTGAGTATTGATGGTCGTTTGCACTTCAATGAGCTTGTGATCTGAATATGTGGTATCTGATATCGTAATGTCTCTGATAATGTCTTCATTGCTCGTAAAGACCAGATCTAGAATATTTTAATTTCTCGTTGGCTCCGATATCTGCTGGTTGAGTGAAAATTTGTCACGGAATCTAAATAGTTCTCTAATCTGTGGTTGGTTAGGTCCTGATAGATTTCCTTTTATAATATTATTGTTTGCTATTCTCCACCTGAGACTAGGCAAGTTGAAGTCACCTAGGAAGATAATATCAGGTATCGGGTTCTCCAAATTATCAAGGCTATTCCTTATTTTGTTTATCTGTTCTATGAATTCCTCGGCCGTTGCATCTGGCGGTTTGTATATTAGCATATTCACTAAATTTATTTTCTGTATTTTAATCCCAGTACCTCTACCACCTCATTTGTAACGTTAACGAGCTCCGAGTATACAAGGTCTTCCCTAATATACAGACCCACTCCTCCATGTGACCTAATTTTCCTATCACACCTGTATAGGTTATATCCTGGAATCCAGATCTCACTGTCTAAGAATTCCCCTGCATGGGTTTCTGTCAAAGCTCCAAATACTGCATTTGACTCCATGAGGAGGCCATTTATGAACTGTACTTTGTTGTTTGTTCTTTTTTCAGTCCTTGTATGTTGGCACAGATGAATGAGGTTACTCTATTAGTGATAGTTTGACTGGGAAACTTTTTCGGCACGCCCATTATGCGTGGACATATTGAGTTTGTTCTGACCAGTGCTGATTGTTGTAGGGTAGTTGCCTGTCGCCTGTTGCCTGTTGCCTTATAATTCCCTTTCGGTGTGTAATTGTATCTGTAATTCTGGAATGCAAGTGGATCTGACATCCAGTTCCATACATTCTCCATGCTCCTCCTTTTGAATTCTCTTTCGGTTTGGTATACAAAATTTATCGAGTTTCCTCCAAATTCATTATCCTGCTTGCCACTCTTTATGTAGCGTTCCGTGCCTTTCACGTGAAAGTATGGGCAGCTGAGGTCATAGCATTTTTTGTCCTCCAGTGAGGTTTGGCACATGTCAGGATGGAAAAACCTACATATTGTTCCAAATCGACACTCACCTTTCCTAAGCATATTTAAACATTTTTGGGGGATGTTGGTAACTGCATTCTAATCCTTTCTTATTACCAGTCTGCATATGCCCTGTGCATAAAATTTGCATAAGTCTGTCATTCTGGTCCGACTCGCTCTATCGGGAACCGTTGTAGTGTCTGTACCTATCGAGCTGTCAGTGCTGTCTGTTACACTTTCTAGTTTACTGTCATCTACATCCGGGCCTACCGAGTCACAGTTTACAACTTCCTGAGTTTCAGCTTCAGTTTCATCCCTGACTATAGCCTTCGCCCCTGGTATCTTAGAATTGTTGTTGTTCCTTTCCCACTCCTTCTGGATGGCTGGTAGGCTTTCAATGAACGATGTTTTCCGTTCATGCGTCATGTTATCTAGAAGGTTTTTTAAGGATATTCCAAGCTGGCAGGCCATTTTTACACACCCAAAGATAGTTGGTTTGGTAACCGCCATCCCTGCTTGAGATGGTATTCCGGTATTCATACAGCGCTAGTGACCGAGGGTGCGTTGTTCATGATGATGCGAGATCCATCTGTATAAATCGCTGTGGTATTTGGGTAGCAATGTTTCATTGTTGAGACAAAGACTGAGGCTATGGCTGAGTTTGGTGCAGACTTTGGAATGTTGTCTTGAGTTGTATAAAGTCAAGGTGGAATAGGGGGAACAGTAAGTTGGGTCTCAGAGTCTTGGAGTAGAGAGAGGTCTATATTGAGGTTATTTGTAGCCCGTGTGAGGAAAGGTTGCGAGTGATTGGTTGGGAAGCGGGGGTTATGTGGGCTAATTGTTGATCTGTATGGGTGTGTCTAGTGAGCAGTGGTACAGAGTGACAGATAGTTGACACACATTATGTCTCGTCTAATGGTTAAGCTTGTGAGGCCCGTGTCCCCCTGAAGGCCGAGGATAGGAGTGGAACGCAATACGCCACATATATAAGTCGCATGGCATTGTTTTGGATGACCTCGAGGCTCTGTAGGTTAGTAGGCGCTCTCGACATGTGCTGCTCACTCCTGCTTCCTCTTACTAAATACGTCTCGTACAAAATAACGCATCTATGTCAAACTGTAACACGAAATTCAATTTATAATAATAATAATAATAATAATAATAATAATAATAATAATAATAATAATAATAATAATATAATAATAATAATAATTTATTTAAGAACAGTACTTACATAGTTGCAGCGTTACAGTACAAACATTCTGTTAGATTTAAAGATAGAGGTAGTACATACAATACCTAAAGCCACTAGTACGCATAGCGTTTCGGGCAAGGTGAGGTGGGAAAAAAATACTTAGACTAAAACTTAATAGTAATTGAGCTTAAAGTATAAATTGTGTTGAATGAATAAAAGATAAAAAAAGGGGGAACATGGTAGAAAATAGCCAATATACAAGTTGGTCAACAAACAGCATTTTTTTTAATAGCAAGACATAGATTGACATTTAGAAGTGAGGTAGGTTACATGGAGTTAATTAGGTAGTACTTGGTTTTCATCTTAAACTGGTTGAAAGAGGTACAATCTTTGACATAATTGGAAAGGTCATTCCACATTCTGGGTCCCTTGATTTGAAGAGCATTCCTAGTTTGATTAAGTCTAACACTTGGAATATCAAATAGGTATTTGTTTCTGGCGTGGTGCCCATGAGTTCTTTACAACCTTCTATATAAGCGTTGAAGGTCAGGATTGACATTACAATTCAGAGTTTTAAATATATAGAATACACAAGAAAGGATGTGCAGTGACTTAATATCTAACATAATCAGGGATTTGAGAAAGGGTGCCGAGTGCTGTTGGGGCCAAAGTTAATATTGTTCTAATTGCAGTATCCTATCAAATAACCTATCTTTATCGGTTAGGTTAGGTTAGGTAGCTGAAAAAGTTAGGTTAGGTTAGGTAGGTTAGGTAGTCGAAAAAACATTAATTCATGAAAACTTGGCTTAGTAGGCAAATCGAGCCTTGCATAGTAGGCTGAGAAGTGCGTTCTGGCTACTAGGTACGACATATATATATATATATATATATATATATATATAATATATATATATATATATATATTATATATATATATATATATATATATATATATATACTATATATATATATATATATATATATATATGCAACAAGCCTGAATGTCCCCAGGACTAGATACAACTGAAAACTACACCCCCAGAAGTGACTCGAACCCATACTCCCAGGAGCAACGCAACTGGTATGTACAGGGATGCCTTAAACCACTTGACCATCACGACCGGACATAAGGAAGTGATAGCCGAGGCTATATGAACCACTTCCCCGCCGGCACCTGGATGGTTATCTTGGGCATAGCATTTATTCAAATCACCTCATTTTTGGGGCAACACTTGAGGAACACAAATGCAAACAAGCCTGAATGGTCCCCAGGACTAGATACAACTGAAAACTCACACCCAGAAGTGACTCGAACCCATACTCCAGGAGCAACGCAACTGGTATGTACAGGGATGCCTTAAACCACTTGACCATCACGACCGGACATAAGGAAGTGATAGCCGAGGCTATATGAACCACTTCCCCGCCGGCACCTGGATGGTTATCTTGGGCATAGCATTTTATCAAATCACCTCATTTTTTGGGGCAACACGTGAGGAACACAAATGCAAACAAGCCTGAATGGTCCCAGGACTAGATACAACTGAAAAACTCACACCCCAGAAGTGACTCGAAACCCATACTCCCAGGAGCAACGCAACTGTATGTACAGGGATGCCTTAAACCACTTGACCATCACGACCGGACATAAGGAGTGATAGCCGAGGCTATATGAACCACTTCCCCGCCGGCACCTGGATGGTTATCTTGGGCATTAGCATTTATCAAATCACCTCATTTTTTGGGGCAACCACGTGAGGATACAATCAAATTGCAAACAAGCCTGAATGGTCCCCCAGAATGATAAAATGCTATGCCCAAGATAACCATCCAGGTGCCGGCGGGGAAGTGGTTCATATAGCCTCGGCTATCACTTCCTTATGTCCGGTCGTGATGGTCAAGTGGTTAAGGCATCCCTGTACTACCAGTTGCGTTGCTCCTGGGAGTATGGGTTCGAGTCACTTCTGGGGTGTGAGTTTTCAGTTGTATCTAGTCTGGGGACCATTCAGGCTTGTTTGCATTTGTGTTCTCACGGGTTGCCCCAAAAATGAGGTGATTTGATAAAATGCTATGCCAAGATAACCATCCAGGTGCCGGCGGGGAAGTGGTTCATATAGCCTCGGCTATCACTTCCTTATGTCCGGTCGTGATGGTCAAGTGGTTTAAGGGCATCCCTGTACATACCAGTTGCGTTGCTCCTGGGAGTATGGGTTCGAGTCACTTCTGGGGTGTGAGTTTTCAGTTGTATCTAGGCCTGGGGACCATTCAGGCTTGTTTGCATTTGTGTTCCTCACGTGTTGCCCCAAAAAATGATGGTGATTTGATAAAATGCTATGCCCAAGATAACCATCCAGGTGCCGGCGGGGAAGTGGTTCAATATAGCCTCGGCTATCACTTCCTTATGTCCGGTCGTGATGGTCAAGTGGTTTAAGGCATCCCTGTACATACCAGTTGCGTTGCTCCTGGGAGTATGGGTTCGAGTCACTTCCTGGGTGTGAGTTTTCAGTTGTATCTAGTCCTGGGGACCATTCAGGCTTGGTTTGCATTTGTGTTCCTCACGTGCTTGCCCCAAAAAATTGAGGTGATTTGATAAAATGCTATGCCCAAGATAACCATCCAGGTGCCGGCGGGGAAGTGTTCATATAGCCTCGGCTATCCCTTCCTTATGTCCGGTCGTGATGGTCAAGTGGTTTAAGGCATCCCTGTACATACCAGTTGCGTTGCTCCTGGGAGTATGGGTTCGAGTCACTTCTGGGGTGTGAGTTTTCAGTTGTATCTAGTCCTGGGGACCATTCAGGCTTGTTTGCATTTGTGTTCCTCACGTGTTGCCCCACAAAATGAGGTGATTTGATAAAATGCTATGCCCAAGATAACCATCCAGGTGCCGGCGGGGAAGTGGTTCATATAGCCTCGGCTATCACTTCCTTATGTCCGTCGTGATGGTCAAGTGGTTTAAGGCATCCCTGTACATACAGTTGCGTTGCTCCTGGGAGTATGGTTTCGAGTCACTTCTGGGGTGTGAGTTTTCAGTGATATATATATATATATATATATATATTATATATATATATATATATATATATATATATATTATCTTTCTTTTTAGTACCTGCATTTGGGTGAGGTGACATGTTACAATGGTTTGGGTGAGGTGAGAAACAAACACAGAACACGAACAATGGGTATAAGCTAAAGGGAAGAATAGATCTGTAACTGCAGAAGGCCTATTGGCCCGTATTTCTTGATGTTTCTATATTGGAGCGGAGTCTTGAAGTGGGTAGAATATAGTTTGTGACTATAACTATATAGAATATATAGAACTATATATAGATATAGTTATAGTCACAACTATATTCTACCCACTTCAAGACTCCGCTCCAATATAGAAACATCAAGAAATACGGGCCAATAGGCCTTCTGCAGTTACAGATCTATCGTTCCCTTTAGCTTATACCCATGTTTCGTGTTCTGTGTTGTTCTCACCTCACCCCAAACCATTGTAACATGTCACCTCACCCAAATGCAGGTATAAAAAGAAAAGCTGTTTTAAACTCTGTTCAGTTATAGACGTTCTGTGTGTGTGTAACTAAGTCTTTGAAAATGGAATACGTTTTACGAAACGCGCTCAAGTGTCGCGTCAGACTAAGAAATAAAGAATGAATTTTGGAGAATTGATTTTTCATTTACCGTCATCAGTAAAACAAACATAAGGAAAATTGAGGAAAAATGCGTGTTAGAATTATTAATCTTACTTTTTCGGTCATATTTAATAAACATATGTCTACAGGAAGACTGCTACCAAAATATACTAATATATATATAATATATATATATATATATATATATCTATATATATATATATATATATATATATTATTATATATATATATAAGTATATATATATTATATATATATATAGATATATACATAATATAGGTGAATATCTGGTAGTGGAACTTACCAGATTCTCCAACCATGTGTTTGGCTGGCGGCATCCCTGAGGACATCTGGCCTGTCTTTTATGGAGCAGCAGTCTGTGCTCTAGAGAAGAAGGATAGGGGTATCAGGCCCATTGCCTTTGGCAACACCCTCCGACGCCTCGTAGCTAAGGCTGCAGTGAAATCTATCAGCCAGGAAGCAGCCACCTTGCTGAAACCTCATCAGCTCGGGTTGGGATTCCCCTAGGTTTGTGGAGCTGCAGCACACGCAGCGCGGGCTTACATTGCTGATCTCCCGGACCAGAAGGCACTAGTAAAGCTTGACTTCAAAAATGCTTTCAATCAAGTCAGACGAGACGCCGTCCTCAGGGCTGTACACAACCGTTTCCGTCCCCTTTACCCGTTCTTCCGATCGTGCTACAGTGGGGACTCTACAGCTTCTTTTGTGGGGAGCATGAAATAAACTCCTGTGAAGGTGTCCAACAAGGTGACCCCTTAGCACCCCACCTTTTCTGCCTAGCTATCAAAGAGGTCACTGATAGTCTGACAAGCGAAGCTAAACATCTGGTACCTGGATGGATGGCACTCTCGCTGGAACCCCAGAAAACATTTTGGAGGATATAAGGAAAATCTAGGAACAGGGAGCAGCCTTAGGCCTCATTCTCAATGCATCCAAGTTTGAAATAATCTCCCGCACCAAGACATCACGGGGCAAATACAAAATGTCTTCCAGACATTCTCGTTGTCGAGCCTCCTGACTGCACCTCTCTGGGTGCCCAGCCCGCAAGCAATCGAGGAGGTGCCTGGCTGCAAAAATCCCTGATCTAAAGAGGAATGCTGGACAGGATTGACAAGAAATTGATGCCCATGATGCTTTTTTCTCCTCACAAGATGCCTGTCCTCCCTAATTTGACCTACTTTCTGAGATGTCTCCATCCTACAGCAGTCCTAAGTTAAATGTGTATGACACCCTTCTGAGGTCCATGCTGGTGAAAGTCCTGAACTTGCATTGGACGACTCTCAGTGGGAGCAAGCTACCCTTCCTGTAAGGACTTGGCGGCCTTGGTGTCGCGTACAGCCTCCCAAATTGCTCTACCAGCCATCCTTTCCTCCTCCCACGCATCGCACGACCTCGTCAGAGATATCTTACCTGCAAACCGAGAGATTTCAGCAGGAATACACGATCCTGCTTTCACTGAATGTTCAAATCAGTGGATTGTCTCGCGCCCCAGCAACCATTATAGAGCCACAAAAAACAACACAAAAGTCCGGCTGGGACCACCCTCTAGTGGAAAAAGTAGCTGATGCCATGCTCAGCGCTGCAACATCAGACAAGGAGAAAGCCCGCCTCAGAGCAGTGCGTGCCCCCCATGCAGGAGACTTCCTCCTGGCAGTACCCATGTCAGCAATGGGCACGCGCCTAGATCCAGAATCCCTTCGTGTATCAGTGGCCCTCCGCCTTGGTGCCCCAATTCACACTGAATACAAGTGTATTGTAACAGGGTGGAAGCAGACCAATACGGACTGCATGGGTTGCATTGCGGAAGCACAAAGGGCTGGCATGCAAGACACAACGAGGTCAATGACATCATCAAGAGAAGCCTCGTCTCAGCTAAGTGCCCAGCGGAGAGAGAACCTCGCTTTCTAGGGGTCCAAAACCCGGATTTCCCCGCACTTCGCCCTGGTGGCATCACCATATACTCATGGAAGGAGGGCAGACAGTTGGTGTGGGACTACACATGTGTATCCACCCTGGCTGACACCTATGTACTCTTCGGAGCTGATCAAGCAGGTGGGGCAGCCAACCACAGGGAAACAGCAAAATCTCTCAAATACAGGCGACTGGCAGGTCAATACCTCTTTGTTCCCATAGCGTCTGAGACGCATGGCCCCTGGGGCAAGAGTGCCTTGGGATTTCTCAAGGAATTGGGTTCCAAGCTCATTGACGTCACCAGAGACCCAAGGGCTTGCAGTTTTTTGTTTCAGCGCCTCAGTGTGTGGCGATCCAGAGGGGAAATGCTTGCTGCGTCCTCGATTCCTGTCCGGAAGCGGAGGAGCTTCAAGAGATCCATAACCTTTAGGCATCTGTCTTGTATGTTTTGTAACCTTTAAATACACAATAAAGCATAAGAAAAAAAAAGGAAGGGGGTGGTAGGAGAAAAGCACACAGAAACTGTATTGGAGGGGACCTACATTCCCTCCAATGCGTTATGTGTGATTTCCTCCGAGGCTATGGGTCCCCCTTCTTCCAGCCAGAGGTGGTACTCCCTTCCATATTTTCTAAAATATATATATATATATATATATATATATATATATATATATATATATATATATATATATATATATATATATATATAAAAACTCCACACCCCAAAAGTGAATTGAACCTGGACCGCCAGGAGCACATTGCAACTGGTGTACATGGTGCCTTAAACCACTCGACCATCGGTGACCGTACAGAATGCAGTGATAGCCGAGGCTATTTGAACCACCACTCGACGGCACTTTGATGGTAATCTTGGGCATAGCTATTTCATCAAATCAACTTATTTTTGTGGGGCCACGTGAGCAACAATGCAAACAAGCTTGAATGGTCCTCAAGCATATGGGGACCATATATGGTCCCCAAGCATTTTGTACAGTCACTGATGGTCGAGTGAGTCACTTCTAGGGTGTGGAGTTTCAGTTTTCATATATGCTTGGGGACCATTCAAGCTTGTTCGCATTTGTGTTGCTAACCTAAATATCTAGACTAAATTAACATTGATCCTCGCAAGGTCGTAGTTCCCTTTGATAGGAAGAACATCGGCCAAGAAACCTTGTTTAAAATATGAATTTCTTTCCTCTCTAATAAGGTATAATCTACGTGATGGCTTCACAAGAACTATTTTATCTCATCCTTTCTGATAACATATACAAATATAATCTTTATTTGTGAATCTCTATTAATTAAGCAATATATCAGAGAGCGTGTAGGGTTCGGTGTTCTATGAGCGAAAAGGACATGAGTAGTTTAAGTAGCGAACGCATACCAACGAATAACGACAGTATCTGTATAATAAAATTATTGTAGTGTGGAGTTGATTTAACTTCCAGACACGTTTTTTTAAATAAATATTTAATATTTTGTGTCTATTTATGAAAGATATTATTATAAATACGCGTTCTAGTTGTTAATATCTCCAATTAAATTTGCTACAATTTGAGCAAAGAAATGAGACGACTGGACGACTGTGTACAGGAGGCTGATATGGCAGCAAACACACTCCAGGCGACCATATATCTTGGATAAGTCGCTCCACAACATAGTCCATTGTCGCTTGGACCGTCGACTTCCTATGGCGTCACCTGCTACATATTTACTTCTAATTTCGTGATGAAATTATATTATTTCTGAGTAAAAATAGATTTGATCATTTTCTGCATTCAGCACCAACATTATAGTGAGTAAATATACCATATTTCTTCATTACTTACGTAATGCTAGCAGGATTTGGGTGGATTTCGGTAGATTTGGGTAATTCTATGGACCCGTGCAGTGCTCTCTTGAGGTGAGGGTTCTTACCGTCATTAATAGTTACTGGTTGGTGTAGATATATGTTGTTGTTGTTGATTTAGGGGCGACGACGATCGTTTGATTGGATGCACCCCGGCGTACCCTTTATGGGTTAATCGAGAAGCCCGGAAAGGTGAAACGCCAAGACTAATCGCGAAACGAGTAACGCCAATTACTGGAAACTAATGTGCCTCGCGGCAAAGAAACACAGACAGGCAGATGATTGGGGAGCCCCAGGAGTCCCTCAGGGTGACAAGCACCGGCCCCTTCCCACATAGTGAACACTGGATAGCAAAACCAAAAACTCGGCTCCCCAACTAAAACGCCAAAGTCATCCAGTGTCCTCCGGTAGAGCAGAAGCCCGCCGCCCACCACGACTGAGGGCGCACCAGGAGCCCACTAAGACCCGCCAACTCCCGGCACTTCTCCGCCCAGCCGGCGCCGGACAACGTCACCCCGCCGGGAGAACCAGCCAGAACACGTCAAAAAAGAATCTATCAACAATCCCGTGACCCAAGGCGATATATGCGCCAGGCGTCGTACAACTGGAAGGTTGAAGAGGGATGCCAAACGGCAATATAAAAAACAAAACGCGAAAACAGAATGTGATCCAACGGCCCCCAAGCAGAGGAGGTGTCCAGACGTCCGCTCGTCGTCAAAGTTGAACCAGGAGTCCTAGTGTAGATATATGGGTGCCTGGAGCCACTGCTTCTTCTTCTTGATAGTAGGTGCAGTTTGCATGAAGAGTTTGTCCTCCTGATGACTGCACCAGTACAGACGTTGGGAAATGCGTTTATGTTGAGGATGATAAGAGTTTCAAAGGTGCTTGTTGTGCTGTGCTGTAGATAGAGGAGCGGCGACTAAAACAGTGGTGTATGTTAAAGGGAGACTTGCCACACCATAGGTTGTTATTGTTGTTGTTATAGATTCAGCTACTCGGAACAAGTTCCAAGTAGCACGGGCTATGGTGAGCCCGTAACTTACCTGGCACAGGAGCGGGGCAAGAAGCACAGGCTTTGGTTAGCCTCGAGGACAGGAGATGTCTCCCGTGCACACCATAGGGCGGTATGTTGTGTTTATGGCATGATCCATGGTGATGCGACGAGGCAGTTGTTTTCTGTGTTTAGCTGTTGGTGGCGCCAGGTATAAATGTGACACGGGTCAGATGTGACCAAATTTGTCGGTCGACAGAGGCTGGCTTGGCTGCCAGGGGGTGAAGACGTGTCCGCCCGCTCTGCAGTTGTTGCCTGGCTCGCGTGGTGCTTAGGTGCTCGTCAGTGCTGACACGGCTTCCATGATGGGGGGGACCTCTACCCCTTATTGTGCGGGTTCACTCCGTGGGCTTGGAGTTCTCTGGTCGTGCTGAATATCCTGTTGTGGAGCTTGTGTTATGTGACATGCTTCGTATCCCTGTGGCGTATACTTACGGCGTCGAATTGGTGTCTGCGCACTGGGCGATTATCAAGTTTGTGCGGGAGGCGGCATACCAGGAGTTTCTTCGACGCTACAACGGGCGGACCTTACCCCTGCCAGACGATGCCGGCAATGTGATGCTTTCAGATCGTAGTGGTGCCCTCACCTATGTTAGTGTTCATGGGGCGCCCTTGGAGTTTCCGGAGGAACTACTGTGGGGTTACTTCAAGGAGTTTGTTGCTGTGGTCAGTGTGTGGTTGCACATGCTTTCCTCGGGAAAGTTCAAGGGTGTGCGGATGAACATTCGCACCTTGGGGATTTGCCTGAGGTCGGATATTCCGTCCTCCGTAAGGCTCCTGGGGTATTTACGTTCATGTATACTACACGCGGCAGCCATGGACATGTTTCTGGTGTGGCCTCTTGGGGCATCAAGCTGCTGCATGCTCTGAGCCTGCTGTGGCTCCATAGGATTCGGTGGGTGAGGATGTGGCCGACTCTTTGGCTGCTGTGGTCCCCCCCCCCCCGGTGTCATCCGGCGTGCCTGATACTGTTGTCACATCTCCTCCAGAGATAGTGCTACCGTTGGTTGGTCGTCCTGATCCAGTTGATGTCCCTGGTTCAACCGTGGTTCCTCCGGTCGCTCTCTGCTCGTCGTTGCCATATTTATCTTCCCCAGCTGTTGCGCCTGTCACCTCGTCTTCGCCATGTGTCCCGGCCGTCCTAGGGGCAGGGGTGGATACGGGGCCTCCTGCTGTGTTGGGCCTGGTTCCCCCTGTGATGGAGGCTGTGGCCGTCCTGGGGCGTGCGTCGGTGAGCCAAGCACGTGAATCTGGCTCCGCCTCTGGCTCTGATGGTGTGCAGCCAGAGCCCAAGCGTTCCCGCCGTTCCTCTTCTGCCTCGGCCGGTGTGGGAGACTTCAGCAACTGTGGGTCTTCTGACGTCGATGTGGAGGTTCCAGGTACGTTGCTCTCTGCGATGACGGTGGTGGCGGAGGTCCATGTGCCTTGCAGGTGACGGTACGGGTGTCTCAGACTTACCTTCTGTTTTATCTCCTGCAGGGGATTCTCCCCAGTGGGGGGGGGGGGGGGTTGCTCCTCCTGACGTGGATGGTGTGGGTGCTGGTGCAGGCCGTGGCATCATGATGGTGTTGAAAAAGGATGCCCATCGTGGGGGTCCCAGTCGGTGCTACGTCCCGTGGTTACCGCTGGGGCCTGTGCAGCACCCGAGGTGGGGCCTGGTGCGCACACTAATACGCAGCCCTGTGTGCCGCCCGGTGTGCTTCCATGTTCACTGCCCTGTGCTCGGCCCCTAGGAAGAAGCCCTTACCTCTCATCTTGACCTCCAGAGAGGCGTTTGATAAAACTCACCCTATGCATTTTGACCTTATTGACTGCGTGCATCCTGTTCCGTGGAGTCCTTCTTCCAACTGGGTTCCACGGGACCAGTGTTTTGTTGTAGGAATTAATGCCTATTCTTTGTGCGATTTATGGTGCCAGGTCCCAGATGACATCATGTATCTTTGGGAGGCGTATGTTTACACTTTCCGGGGGCAGAGTACCCGGATAAGTATGAGTAGTCCGTGTGCTTGGTGTGTGTTTGTGTTGTGAGTTTTGTTTACTTGTTTGTCTTTGTTCTGCTTGGTGTTTGCTCTTGTGCGGGTGTGTGTGGTTTTGCTTCCCGGTGCACGGGAGGGTGTCGTTGTGTGTTGTGGGTGTTTCTTTCTTGCTTCTGCGTGGGCCTGTTCTGGTCTGTATGAGACTTCATGTACTATTTGTGCGCTTGTTTGTGTTTTGTTGCGTGCCCTTCGGGCTGTTTGGCTGTCTCTGCCTGTTACTATTTTAGTTATTTTATGCTTGATTCCTGTGTTTCTTTTGTGTATTTACTTTTTTTTTTTACTATATGCCATTCTGTACTGTTGCTCTGTATTGTGTTTTGTGTGTCCCCCGGTGTGCTTGTAATACGTGTTTGTGCATTGCTGTGCGCCCTTCAGGCCAGTGATTTTGTGCGTTGCTTCGTTCATTTGATTTTTCTGTCTCTGTTTTATTGTACTTATTCGCACGCTTTGTATGTAAAAAAAAAAATATTGGTCGACTGGAGATATTTAGCCAGTGCTTTGACTATTTGGTAATTTTCCTGTAACGAGTGGTCACCTCCTCCTAATATATGCTGGATGGTAAAGGGTATTTTAAGGGCGATAAATACTTATTTGAAATTTACTCTGGCACTATGATGTCGGAAGCAGTGAAGGAGATAGTGTTCGATTGTTTCAGGCACCTGACAGTGGATACAGAGTTCGTTGATGTCTGTTCTGTACTTAGAGCTGTGTGTTGTCAGTTTGGTGTGTCCCAGCCTTAATCTGGTCATTGTTACGTCAATTTCTCTGCTTTTATATCTGACATGTTTCCATGTTTTCCATTTCTTTTTAATGGGTCCCATAGTACACAGGTGAGCATGACGTTTTCCATTTCGTCGCAAAATCTTGGGTGATGGTATTTTTGAAGGCTCCTTTACGTGCAACATGGGGAATTGGATGACGAGTAATGTGAGGCGTGTTGTGCATTGCTTTGGCTAGTTGATCTACTAGTTCATTATGGAGAATACCAAAATGCGCTGGGACCCCATTGGATAGAGGTGTCAACCGTTCAATCGATGTTCATGAAGAAGTTGAAGGCATGGGTAAACAAACTCCTTGCACGTTGTTGAAGAGTACCTAATTGCTTGAATCGCACTCTTGGAGTCACTGCAGATAGTATATATCCCAACTGGTAATGTTGTGATTATTTGGAGAGCTTGATATAAGGCATATAATTCAGCTGTGAAAAAAGATACCTGGTTGATGGAGTTCTGGGAGCCCGGCCCGAGGCCAGGCTTGACTTGTGAGAGTTTGGTCCACTAGGCTGTTGCTTGGAGCGGCCCGCAGGCCCACGTACCCACCACAGTCCAGTTGGTCCGGCACTCCTTGGAGGAATAAATCTAGTTTCCCCTTGAAGATGTCCATGGTTGTTCCAGCAATATTTCTTATGCTCGCTGGGAGGGTGTTGACCAACCGGGGACCTCTGATGTTTATACAGTGTTCTCTGATTGTGCCTATGGCACCCCTGCTCTTCACTGGTTCCATTCTGCATTTTCTTCCATATCGTTCACTCCAGTACGTTGTTATTTTACTGTGTAGATTTGGTACTTGGCCCTCCAGTATCTTCCAGGTGTATATTATTTGATATCTCTCTCGTCTTCTTTCTAGTGAGTACATTTGGAGGGCTTTGAGACGATCCCAATAATTTAGGTGCTTTATCGCGTCTATGCGTGCAGTATATGTTCTCTGAAATCCCTCTATTTCAGCAATCTCTCCTGCTCTGAAGGGGGAAGTGAGTACTGAGCAGTACTCAAGACGGGATAACACAAATGACTTGAAGAGTACAACCATTGTGATGGGATCCTTGGATTTGAAAGTTCTCGTAATCCATCCTATCATTTTTCTAGCTGTCGCAATATTTGTTTGGTTATGCTCCCTAAACATTAGGTCGTCAAACATCATTATTCCCAAATCCTTTACGTGCTGTTTTCCTACTATGGGCACATTTGATTGTGTTTTGTACCCTGTATTATATTTAAGGTCCTCATTTTTACCATACCTGAGTACCTGGAATTGATCACTGTTAAATATCATGTTATTTTCTGATGCCCAGTCGAAAACTTTATTAATATCAGCTTGAAGTTTTTCAATGTCTTCAGCCGAGGTAATTTTCATACTGATTTTTGTGTACTCACCTAATTGTGCTTGCGGGGGTTGAGCTTTGGCTCTTTGGTCCCGCCTCTCAACTGTCAATCAACTGGTGTACAGATTCCTGAGCCTACTGGGCTTTATCATATCTACATTTGAAACTGTGTATGGAGTCAGCCTCCACCACATCACTTCCTAGTGCATTCCATTTATTAACTACTCTCACACTGAAAAAAATCTTTCTAACGTCTCTGTGGCTCATCTGGGTACTCATCTGTGTCATCTGCAAAAGATGATACGAAGCTGTGACTTGTATTTTTGTCTATATCTGATATGAGAATAAGGAAAAGCAGCGGCGCAAGGACTGTACCCTGAGGTACAGAGTTTTTAACTGCGCTTGGACTCGATTTTATATGGTTGACCGTTGCTCGCCGAGTCCTGTTTGACAGAAAACTGAGTATCCAGCGTTCTACTTTACCGGTTATTCCCATTGACTTCATTTTGTGTGCTATCACGCTATGGTCACATTTATCGAAAGCCTTTGCGAAGTCCGTGTATATCACATCAGCATTCTGTTTTTCTTCTAATGCCTCAGTGACTTTATCGTAGTGCTCAAGTAGCTGTGAGAGGCACGATCTTCCCGCTCGAAATCCATGTTGGTCTGGGTTGTGAAGGTCATTGATCTCCATGAAATTGGTGACCTGACTCCTAATCACTCTCTCAAATACTTTTATTATGTGCGATGTTAGTGCAACTGGTCTATAATTCTTTGCCAATGCTTTGCTCCCTCCCTTGTGTAGAGGGGCTATGTCTGCTACTTTAAGTGCATCTGGTATCTCCCCCGTGTCCAAGCTCTTCCTCCACACTATACTGAGTGCCAGTGCTACCGGCACTTTGCATTTCTTTATAAATATTGAATTCCATGAATCTGGACCTGGGACCGAGTGCATGGGAATGTTTCTAATTTCTCTTTCAAAGTCTAGTGCGCTCGTGTTGATATCAGTTATATTTACAGGGGTTTAAATATCCCGCATAAAGAAATTGTCTGGATCTTCCACTTTCATGTTGTTTATTGGAGTGCTAAACATGTCCTCATACTGCTTTTTTAGGATTCCACTAATTTCTTTGTCATCCTCCGTGTATGAACCTTCACTTGTACGAATAGGTCCAATACTGGCAGTGGTTTTTGCTTTTGATTTCGCATATGTGAAGAAGTATTTTGGATTTTTCTTTATTTCCTGAATTGCTTTCTGTTCTAACTGCCTTTCTTCAGTTTGATATGAGTGTTTCAATTTTCGCTCGATTTCTTCAATCTCCCTATTTAAATTATTCCTTCTTTGACGGGAAATTCGTGTCTGCATAAGCATTTCCGTTATTTTTTTCCTGCGTTTATAGTGTCGTCTGCGTTTTCTTTCTACGTTGGATCTCTTTCTGGCTTTCCTCAAAGGAACATATTTCAGACAGACTTGATACGCTTCCGAAGTCAGTTTTTCTATTCCTTCTGTAGGACTTGTATTACTTAGAACAGTTTCCCATGGAATGTTTTTAAGTTCCCTGTTTTTTATCTCCCAGTCTATCCTTTTATTATTAAAATTGAATTTACTGAATAGCCCTCTCGCTTTATCAACGTTTTAGGTCTATTCTGAGTATTGATGGTCGTTTGCACTTCAATGAGCTTGTGGGTGATCTGAATATGTGGTCATCTGATAATCGTAATGTCTCTGATAATGTCTTCATTGCTCGTAAAGACCAGATCTAGAATATTTTAATTCTCGTTGGCTCCGATATCTGCTGGTTGAGTGAAAATTTGTCACGGAATCTAAATAGTTCTCTAATCTGTGGTGGTTAGGTCCTGATAGATTTCCTTTATAATATTATTGTTTGCTATTCTCCACCTGAGACTAGGCAAGTTGAAGTCACCTAGGAAGATAATATCAGGTATCGGGTTCTCCAAATTATCAAGGCTATTCCTATTTTGTTTATCTGTTCTGTGAATTCCTCGGCCGTTGCATCTGGCGGTTTGTATATTAGCATATTCACTAAATTTATTTTCTGTATTTTTAATCCCAGTACCTCTACCACCTCATTTGTAACGTTAACGAGCTCCGAGTATACAAGGTCTTCCCTAATATACAGACCCACTCCTCCATGTGACCTAATTTTCCTATCACACCTGTATAGGTTATATCCTGGAATCCAGATCTCCCTGTCTAAGAATTCCCCTGCATGGGTTT
>WNGS01005330.1:0-11824 GCA_020271785.1 Procambarus virginalis | reverse complement strand
CCGCCTTTCCTAATTTTTCTGTCCCGTCTCCAAATTGAGTAGCCCCTTGGGAATATGACCTCATTTAAAATAACATCTTCAAGTTTTGTCTCCGTGAGTGCAACACTGTCTGGGTGTCTGCAGCTGTATTACATCACTTAACTCCAGTATCTAGATCTTACTCCATCTATGTGGTGTATGCAATCTTCAGGAATTTGTTCCCCCTCATCTATTTTTCACTCCCCCTTCTCTAATGATTTTGTTGGTTTGCCTTTTTATGTACCCTTTACTGGTCTGCCTACCCTATCACTTTGTAGAAAAAAAAGAATTGATTTCTTCTTCATTCTGCTCTCATTTAACGTTTGCCTCAGCGAGGTTCAGTTTCAGCTTCTCTATCTTCTTTGAAAGATCTCGTTCTTAACGACCACTCAATCCCATCGTCATCATTTTGTAATTTTCTAGCATTCCTTAGTACTTCTTCCATCTGTTGGCACCATTTAGGGTGATCCTCAAAGATCGATCTTTCCCTTGTACATATCTGTCTATTCTCCTGTAGTCGCACACATTCTCTATGGTTGTAAGACCTTCCACGAGGCCAACAATTTTATCTACTACTATTGCTTCTTCTACAGCTCTTTCTGACCTAGATGTTATCTCCTTTTCTTTGCAGCCAAAAATGATCAGGGACTTACTCCGATCAACTGTGTTTTGCGCCAACTTCGGGTTACATGCCAATTCTTCCTCACTTCTAGCCTAAGTTTGTTTTATCTTGGTTGCTGCAGTGTTTGACTTCCTTCACTGCTTCTTCTATTTTTCCTTCTCCTTGGCCACTTGTGCATAAGTGAGTTGCATATCTTTCTTGCACTGTTCTATTCCCTGTGCAACTTCCTCCATCTGTGCTGACAAAAGCTGTTTCTCCTGTTGAAATTCCTTACCTAACCTATTGTAGTCATTTATGTTTAAATTTACTTTAACTTCTTCCAAAGCTGTTATTTTCTTCTATTCTATCTCTATTTATCTATATTATTCTATCTATTCTATATAAGAGTCTTATTTTCTTCTTCCATGGCTTTACAATTTGTTTCCAATTGAATCTTATCCTTGCACAGGTCTTTCACTATACCCTCAAGACATACAACTTTGCTATTTAAATGGTCATTACTTTCTTTCAATTTACTAATTATTTCTACATGAGAGGTCACCATAGTATCTAATTTTACCAACTTGTTGTATAGACTGGTTATCTCAATGCTTTCTTCACTGAATCCAGCAAAATTAATCTCTGTTTTGTATTTCCTCTTGCCGCCGCCGGCCATCTTGATGTTGTTCTCTGCACTGGAAACACTAGGGCAGCTTTTTCTCATCCAATTTTTTCACTTCCCTTGGCAGATTACTGTTATCTCACCTATTTTTCAAAAGCACTATACCTTTATGTTCTCTGGGACACCACTCACTATCATCATCCTGTACTACATCCTGTGTGGTTGGAAGCATTCTATGTCTGCCATCGACCGTGTTAGGCACCCAGAAAGGTAGGTGGTTCAAAACAAACCCCTATTCTGGTGAAAATTGCAACCAAAAGCCGCCGAACGAGTGGGTAGAACTCCCCAAACAAAAAACGAGCAAACTAGTATGATGTCAGTCATCGTCACGCCGCTATCTGCGCAGCCCCCCCCCCCCCCCACCCCGGGAGGAGGAAGGGGAAGCCCCAGACCTACCGCGCCGGCGATCCACACTCAGTTCTTCAGCTGATGCTAATGGCACCGGTTGTGTGCTCCGGCTCCGGTGGTTGTTTCATCACTGTACCTAGAGTGTGGTGTCTGTCTTCTAGGTGGTGCGTGAGCCGGGAGTGAGTCTCCAGTACTTGGGCTGCATGCGCCTAGGGTCTCTTCCTAGGGGCCTGTAAGTACTGCCCTTGGGGCTTGGGGTTACCTTCACAAGTTCCTTGGGTCCTGCTTCTGCTAGGCAGTTTGCTGCTCGGTTTTCGGCGCCCTTTGTGTGAACGGGGATTCTGTCTCCCTTGTTCGCCTTAGGGTAAGGGGCAGTTTTCACTGGCTGGGCGCAGGGTGCTGCGCAGCTTGTTTTTACCAATCATAGCGGCCGGCTCTGTTCCGCCTGGGTACGCTGTACTCTTGCGGGGTTTTCTTTTTCTTTTTGTCTGTCTACCTGGTGGGGGGCTCTGCCTTTGGTTCTTTTCCCCTTTGTGTCGAGTTCTCTTCATTCTTCAGTGGTTCTCCCTGATAGGACCCTGTGAGTGTACACGTCCCAGGGGTTCAGCTCTTAGAATGTTGTTGTGCAGCCATGGGCGCGGGTTTAGCAGTACCCTGCCTGGGATACTGAGTTCGAGTCCTCTTATAGTAAACGCTCGGGACCCTGGGAAACCCTAGGGGGGGAGTGTGGGGCCTGATAGATGTGGCCCTGGTGTCCTCCCTTGCTTTGTGCGAGTTCGAGGGCTCTATCCCCTTGTCTCAGGGTGACTCACACGGTTTTGCCCCGTCTGAAGCGTGGGGTCGATGACACCTTCGGCCCGGGGTCTTGCAAGTTTTATTGCTTGTGACTGTTACTCAGTCAATGTTGACTATGTGGGTGCAGGCTGCACTGGCGTTGCACATGGGGTTTCAGTGGCAACGCGCTAGGTGTTTGCTCCCTGGAAGCCGAGGCTGCCCCGTTTCGTTGGTGGTCTTTTTGGGTCCCCCCCCCCACCCCTCCTTCCTCCCTACATCTGGGTCTTTACCGTCTGTGGGTTCGGGGTCGGGGCGGGGCTTCCGTGGTTCTGAGACTGGGTTGGTCTCGGGGACTTCCCTTCCGAGGTTGTGACGGGGGGGATTCGAGCCCGTTTCCTCCAACCGTGTTGTGAGAGTCTGCCAGTGGGCTTCTTAGTGTTTTTCACGGTTGCCGGTTCTCTTGAGGTTGGGGCTTTTGGGGGACAGCTCAGCCCCGGGGCCTGCGGGGTGGGTTCCTGGGGCTGGGATGGGGCTATGTGGGGGGCCTCAGGCCCTGTTGGTCCCCGACAGGGTTTTTCCCACCCTTCTGGGCGGGACTTGCAGTTTTGTGGAGTGGGGTTTTTCCTTCCTCCTCTCCACACGAGTATTTGGGCGTCGGCCCCTCCCCTGGCTCGGTTCCTTGTTCATTCTGTCCATTGTTTCCGTTCTGTCGGTGGGTGCTTTTCTACGTTCTTCGCCCCTTTTTCCGGTATGGGACTTCTCCGTTATGTCGCCCTCTTCCTGGGAATTGCATGACTTTTGGTCTCGTGCGTGACTGGGTTTTTCTGTGCTTTCGTCCTTGTGTTTGCTTCTATGTTCTCGAAGGTTCGGGATGGTTTTGCTCCTTCCCTTTTACTGGTATGTCTGTCGTCTTTTTTAGGGCTTGTGGATCCTATTCCGGGCAGCTTCCGGCTTTTTAGGCCTTCTCATTCATTTATTCATATCTCTTCTCTCCGCGCTGCATCTCGGCACTGCTTGTTTTCCTTCCGTTCTGGTTTGGGATGCCGGTTGGGCTGCTGTAGCCGGTTGGGCTACTTGTTGCAGTTGGGCTACTTGTTGCCGGTTGGGCCGCTTGTAGCAGGTTGGGCCACTTGTCGCCGTGTTGGGTCACTTGTCGCCGTGTTGGGTCACTTGTCGCCGTGTTGGGTCACTTGTCGCCGTGTTGGGTCACTTGTCGCCGT
This sequence comes from Procambarus virginalis, assembly GCA_020271785.1. Lineage (NCBI taxonomy): Eukaryota > Metazoa > Arthropoda > Malacostraca > Decapoda > Cambaridae > Procambarus > Procambarus virginalis. The sequence continues at coordinate 8,181 of WNGS01005330.1, read as the reverse complement.
GTTGGGCCACTTGTCGCCGTGTTGGGCCACTTGTCGCCGTGTTGGGCCACTTGTCGCCGTGTTGGGCCACTTGTCGCCGTGTTGGGCCACTTGTCGCCGTGTGGGGCCACTTGTCGCCGTGTGGGGCCACTTGTCGCCGTGTGGGGCCACTTGTCGCCGTGTGGGGCCACTTGTCGCCGTGGGGCCACTTGTCGCCGTGTGGGGCCACTTGTCCGTGTGGGGCCACTTGTCGCCGTGTGGGGCCACTTGTCGCCGTGTGGGGCCACTTGTCGCCGTGTGGGGCCACTTGTCGCCGTGTGGGGCCACTTGTCGCCGTGTGGGGCCACTTGTCGCCGTGTGGGGCCACTTGTCGCCGTGTGGGGCCACTTGTCGCCGTGTGGGGCCACGTGTCGCCGTGTGGGGCCACGTGTCGCCGTGTGGGGCCACGTGTCGCCGTGAGGGGCCACGTGTCGCCGTGTGGGGCCACGTGTCGCCGTGTGGGGCCACGTGTCGCCGTGTGGGGCCACGTGTCGCCGTGTGGGGCCACGTGTCGCCGTGTGGGGACACGTGTCGCCGTGTGGGGCCACGTGTCGCCGTGTGGGGCCACGTGTCGCCGTGTGGGGCCACGTGTCGCCGTGTGGGGCCACGTGTCGCCGTGTGGGGCCACCTGTCGCCGAGTGGGGCCACCTGTCGCCGAGTGGGGCCACTGTCGCCGAGTGGGGCCACCTGTCGCCGAGGGCCACCTGTCGCCGAGTGGGCCACCAGTCCCGTGTGGGGCCACCAGTCGCCGTGTGGGGCCACTCGTCGCTGTATTGGATTCCATTTCGGTTCATTGGTTTCCTTACATTGGCCGGCTAAGTTGGATTCTGTTTGCATGAGTTGGAATGTTTCTAAAACGGATCGCTCAGGATACGACCCGTTGAGCTACTTTTCTGCTCTGTTTTTGTCGGAGTAGGATGTTGGGCTACTTTTCTTTCGTGCCTGCGCATGTGCAGTGGGAGTTTGTTTTGGTTCCGGGCGGGTGTTGCACGTGCTGGTGTTCTGTGTCCATTTTCTCTCTGGGGCTTCGCCTCTTGCTCTTATCATTCTCCAGTCTGTGTCCCGTTGCTCTGGGTGTTCTGGAGTGCCTCTTTGTTTTATACGGCGCTGGCGGAGCCGCTTCGGCTTGCTTTCCGACTTTCATTTGCGCCGTTCGTAAGCTGTCTCGTGCTTGTTTCACCTCCGGCCTGTTCTTGCGCCGCTTGAGCCGTCCTGGTCATTGGACAGAGTGCTCTTTTGTTTTTGTTTTCTTGTGGTCCCTTCGGTCAGGTTTGTTTTCGATGGCTCTTTCGGTTGGCATTGGCCTCTGGGGGTTGGGTAGGTGAGCTTCATGCTCTCCTCCTGCGCAGGGGTTTCTGCTCCTTCAGTTGAGGTGGTCGGTTTGGTGTCTGCTGCATTCTCCTTCTTTTCTGGTGAAGGATGAGCCTGCTGCTTTCCGGACGGGTCCCTGGGTTGTTGATGCTTGGTTGGTGGGCGGGCGTGCATTTGTTTTTGTCCGGTTGCGGCTCCGCCGTGGTTGGCACGCCATGGCTTCTGGATCCATGAATGCGATTTGGGTTGCTCCGGTTCCCTTCTTCCCTGTTAGAGGGTGCGGGTCTCCCAGGTTGTCGACCAAGTTTTTCAGGCTCTCCAGCCAGCGGTCTATCTCCGTGCCCATGACGTCCACAAGTTCGTGGCTCTTGCCGCCGTCTTTGGTACTGCGTATGGGAGGACGTTCGGGCACGGGGAATTTGGCGGTCGGACAGGATCCTTGGCTGTTCGTTACCTTGTACACGTTCCTGGGCCCATTCGGGCCTCTGTCGCTTTGGGTCGGCGGATGCGGCCTGTTGTTCGACTTCGGGTTGAGTAGTGTGCGGCGAACGCCTCCTCTGTGGATAGCCCTGTGCCTCTCTGTCCCCCAGAAAACCAGTTGAATGTAACGAAATGGCATTTTCTGGGCGAGTCCCAGAGGCTCCCCGACATCCCTCTCGCTGGTCGGCGATTTTTTTGCACGTTTTTGACATCCAGCCTCAGAACTGGAGTGTGGATCGCCAGTGCGGTAGGTCTGGGGCTCCTCCCTTCCCCCTCCCGGGGAGTGGGGGTTGCACAGATAGTGGCGCTACGACAAATGACGTCATACTAGTTTGCTCGTTTTTGTTTGGGGAGTTCTATCCACTCATTCTGCTTTTGGTTGCAATTTTCACCAGAATAGGGGTTTGTTTTGGGACGCCTACCTTTCTGGGTGCCTAACACGGTCAATGGCAGACATAGAATGCTTCCAACCACACGGGGGTTTCTATAGGCCATTGCTCCCCTTGCCTCTCTGAGGGGGTCAGGTTCTGCCTCGTGGTCCCCGGTAGGCCCATAAGAACTCCGTACACATGACTGATGCCAGTCTGACATTAGCATATCAGCCTGGTAAGCTCCGGGGAGTCTCCAGGACTCACCCAGAAAATGGCGTTTCATTACATTCAATGCTGGTTTTATAAAATATACAGTAGACTCATTGGTCTCTAGTATTATATTTTATGATAGGGAAGATGGGCTAAGCAGGTGGTGAGAAGGTGGATTATATTCTATGAAAGGGAAGAGGAGATAAGTGGGGAAGGGGTAGGACAAGATGAGGAGCGGGAGAGGACGAGGAGAAGGCAGTGAGTCGAGGGAGGGGGATTATCTTTCCTGTTCTTTCGAGGATCAAAATCCTTGACCACTAACGTATTTGTCATTAATTTGTCATTTGTCTCCCCCTCATTTTCGATTGAGAAGGCCATACAGCCGACAGTGCTTAATTGGATCTTTTCTGGGTTAGTGGTGATCCTCCATTTCCTTTCCCAGTTAGCAGTCCTGGCTAGTTCTACGTTTGCCTTGCGGGTTACAGTTGCATGCTTGGCCGCTTGGCTGCTTGGGTTAGATATTATTACATGTGTTACGTCGTCCGCAAATTGCACGATAATGGTGTCCCTATACTCTGGCTAGGGCAGGTCATTTACAAAGATGTTGAAGAGAACGGGGCTCAAGCATGATCCTTGGGGGACTCCAGCTGTTGGGGTGAAGGCTGCGGCCTCTTTCGCCTTGAAGCTGGGGGTAACTTGCTTATTGTTTAGGAAATTTCTGATCAGCCTGAGGAGGGTCCAGTTTTGCGCTGGTAAGTCTGCTAATTTGTACACAAGACCATCATGCCATAGGCTGACGAAGACCTTGTGTACGTCCCTCGTCGCAATCAAAGCTACCTGTTTTTGCTTGCGAATTGAGCTTACGGCATCGTAGATGATGTTTATTGCGTGCTGGGTTGATCTATGTGCTCGAAAGCCAAACTGTTTTTCTGTGAAGAGGTAGTTGTACTCCATGTAGTAGTTAAGACGGTTTGACATGATTTTTTCAAAGCACTTGCCTATTGTGTCTAAGAGAGAGATTGGACGGTAGTTGCCAGGTTGGTGGGGGTCTTTCTTGGGTTTGGGAATGAATATCATCTTGGCTGACTGTCTGTCTTGCTCGATTGAAATATCTGGGAAAGTAAGAACTTGTGCTAGTGAGTGCCTATCTGAAGATCAAAATACGTGAGTGATTCCCGTGTCGAAATCTTATCAAAGGTTCATAAGCACTTAAAGGCCGGGGAGAAGCAGGGAAGCGAGGCACAGAGTATAAAGGAAAGTGAGGTGGCTTCCACTGAAAAGGAAGATAAAGGTAGTGACGGTGAAAGTGATACGGGTGAACTGAATCCAAGTTTTCTGTCATTAGAAATAAATCGTGAGATAGTGGAAGAAATTGAAAATAGAACGAGAAATGAAAAAGAAGGAAATGGAAATGAAACGTTTGGAAAGAGAAGAAAGGAGAGAAAGAAAAGAACGAGAAAGGCATGAAAAGGAAAGACTACACGAGTTAGAAGTATTGCGATTAGGTGGTCAGAGGAAAACAACGGAAACAAGTAGTTTCGATCTGGTAAGAAATATAAAGATGGTTCCAAAATTCAACGAAAAGGAAGTTTCGAAGTTCTTCGCTGCCTTCGAGAAAGTTGCAGCCTCTTTGGATTGGCCAAAGGAGAATTGGGCCATCATGATACAGTCCGTCTTGACTGGGAAGGCCCAAATTGCCTACTCCACGTTGTCCCTTGATGATTCCAGTGATTACGACAAGGTGAAGAAAGTAGTGCTCATGGCTTATCAGTTGGTACCTGAAGCTTATAGGCAAAAGTTCAGGAATCTGAAGAAGACCCCAGAGCACACGTTCACCGAGTTTGCGCACATCAAGGAACGGCTTTTCCTGGAGTGGTGTTCATCTCGAAAGGTGAAAATGAAAGGAGGACTTGAGCAGCTCATTTTGTTGGAGGATTTTAAGGAATGTCTGTCAGGAGATCTCAAGACATACCTAGAAGAGCAGCAGGTAGAAACCTTGAGTGCGGCAGCCAACATGGCTGAGGAGTACATCTTAACACATCGGCCCTCTACCAGGTATGTCCCAAAGAGTCACCCGTGTCTGTTTGGCAAATCTCGTCCTGAAGAAGAGAGACCTGTCCCACAAAGTGCTATGAGGACACCCCCAGGTAGTCCCCGAAGGACTAGTCCTAGCAGTCCAAAACACCTTAGTCCAAGGAGGAATGTAGTGTGTTGGACTTGCGGGCAGAAAGGGCACATTGCTGCTATGTGCTGAGGCAGAAGAAGTAACGGCCCACGTAGGGAAGTAATGTTGATGGGTTGTGTGACGCCACCAGCTGGAACCCAGTCTCTGATGACGAGTAGAGAAGGACCAGGATTGTTTGCCCCTCACACTTCAGGCAGGTATGTAATGAGTGATCATACTGGTAGATCAGTTGTAGTGCTCAGAGATAGTGGAGCAGCCCAGTCCCTGATCGTGAGAGACTCGTTACCCGAGGGAATGAGTGTTGACTGGAGACAAAAGGTTGTCCTAGTTGGGTTTCCTTTGACGCGGTACGTTGCCCCCTTAGTGCAAGTACACCTAGACTCGCCCTACTTCAGTGGCACATGTGCGTTGGCAGTAGTTGATACCCTGCCTATAACTGGGATAGACGTAGTTCTAGCCAATGACTTGGTGACAGGTTGGGTCTACGATCATCCCAAGATTGTGGACGAACCAGTGGGAGCAGCAATAAGGTCTGAGGTGTCAACAGGAAACGCTAATATCCAGGTACAGGCAGATGTACAATTATATAACTTGTTCAATTCTCCCTCTACCCAACAGATCGAGAGCATTCTAACAAATTCTGCCGACTCTTCTCCCGACGAGAAACATGGGGCTACAGTGACAGAAGCAACTGAGCAAGAGGGGCCTCATGTACAAGCGCTCATGGATACCCAAGAGTCTGGAGTGACGGCACATAAGTACTTGCAGTATGGCAAGGTACTATGTTCACTGAACTGGCGAGAGATTCCCCAAACGTCAGAAGTATGTGAGATATGTAATTACCTAAGTGTAATTACCTAAGTGTAGTTACAGGATGAGAGCTACGCTCGTGGTGTCCCGTCTTCCCAGCACTCTTTGTCATATAACGCTTTGAAACTACTGACGGTCTTGGCCTCCACCACCTTCTCCCCCAACTTGTTCCAACCGTCTACCACTCTGTTTGCGAAAGTGAATTTTCTTATATTTCTTCGGCATCTGTGTTTAGCCAGTTTATATCTATGACCTCTTGTTCTTGAAGTTCCAGGTCTCAGGAAATCTTCCTGTCGATTTTATCAATTCCTGTTACTATTTTGTATGTAGTGATCATATCACCTCTTTTCTTCTGTCTTCTAGTTTTGGCATATTTAATGCTTCTAACCTTTCCTCGTAGCTCTTACCCTTCAGTTCTGGGAGCCACTTAGTAGCATGTCTTTGCACCTTTTCCAGTTTGTTGATGTGCTTCTTAAGATATGGGCACCAAACAACAGCTGCATATTCTAGCTTTGGCCTAACAAAAGTCATGAACAATTTCTTTAGTATATCCCCATCCATGTATTAAAAACAATTCTAAAGTTAGAAAGCATAGCATAGGCTCCTTGCAAAATATTCTTTATGTGGTCTTCAGGTGATAGTTTTCTATCTAGAACCACCCCTAGATCTCTTTCTTTATCAGAGTTCTTTAAAGATTTCTCACATAATATATAGGTTGTGTGGGGTCTATGTTCTCCTATTCCACATTCCATAACATGACATTTATTAACATTAAATTCCATTTGCCAAGTGGTGCTCCATATACTTATTTTATCCAGGTCTTCTTGAAGGGCATGACAATCATCTAAATTTCTTATCCTTCCTATTATCTTAGCATCATCAGCAAACATGTTCATAATTCTGTATACCAACTGGTAGATCATTTATGTAGACAATAAACATCACTGGTGCAAGAACTGAACCCTGTGGTACTCCACTTGTGACATTTCTCCAGTCCGATACATTGCCTCTGATCACAGCCCTCATTTTTCTATGTCAGAAAGTTTTTCATCCATGTTAGAAGCGTACCTGTCACTCCTCCAATATTTTCCAGTTTCCAGAACAACCTCTTATGTGGAACTCTGTCGAAAGCCTTTTTTAGGTCCAGATAGATGCAGTCAGCCCAACCATCTCTTTCCTGTAATATCTCTGTTGCTCGATCATAAAAAACTGAGTAAATTCGATACACAGGATCTACCAGATCGAAAACCATACTGTCTGTCTGATATTATATCATTTCTCTCCAGGTGTGCTACCATTTAGTTTTAATTATTTTTTCCAATATTTGACTATTACACTTGTCAATGATACCGGTCTATAATTAAGGGGGTCTTCCCTGCTTCCACTCTTGTAAATTGGAACTATGTTAGCCTTTTTCCACACATCAGCTACAACTCCTGTAAACAGGGATGCCTGAAAGATCAGTTGAAGAGGGATGCTGAGCTCAGGTGCACATTCTCTCAGAACCCATGGTGAAACTCCATCTGGACCAACTGCTTTGTTCTTATTTAGCTCTTTGAGCATTTTTTCCACTTCGTCTCTAGACACCTCTATGTGCTCTATGTTGTTCTCTGGAATTCTTATTGTATCTGGTTCCCTGAAGATTTCATTTTGTACAAACACACTTTGGAACTTTTCGTTTAATGTTTCACACATTTCCTTTTCATTTTCCGTGAATCTATTCCCATTTTCAACCTCTGAATTATCCTTACCTGCAATTGTTGTGCGCAGGTTCTAGTGCCCTCTTTGGATCCAAGGCAGGCTAATGGATATAGCCGGCTATGGATATGACAGGCTCATGAAACTTATTCCGAAGTCAGCCAAATGTTTCTTAGGGGTATTTTGTTTATTTCTTGTGTGTGTTCTAAGGGAGGACCAGTGGGACGAAATGTCAGGTGATGGCTCCATGAACATCTTGAAGAGACCCCCAGGGATTAGAGACTTGCACTGTGAGTATTGCAGTCGAAGAAGGGACCTGGAAGGTGATGGCTGATACAGGCAAGTAGGAGAATGTTTGTATGAGTGACTGTGTTCCCGACAGGGTTGATACCCCTCGCATGATAGCTGAGCCTGGATTCAGTGTTACGTAGAATGTTGGTCGACCCGGACGGTGGAAGAGCACACTAAAATGTACAAGCAGCCCTACTGGGACTAGGTATAGGGCCTTAGTAGACGGTTATGCTGTAAGTACCCCGACTTAAAAACTATCTTACAAAACTATCGCTGTTACTCCAAATCATCAGTCCCCCTGTATTCCAGGTTCCAGTTTCCTGAAGAACTGCTGGACCGGTATAAGAAATGCCTTCTGCGACCAGCCATCAGCGGTGCCACGACACAGGGAGGTGTCGATTCACCCCAGATTGAGCCTATGTAGATCCTTACCCAAGACACGTGAGATAATTGTCCCTCTAACAGGCATCTCAGTGAGGTTGTTGGAAGTCACATCAGACAGAAGATGGCCCATGTTCTTCAAGTTTTCCTTGTGCCTGATTCTCCTGTTAAGGCAGTTTTGCAGACAAGACATCCTTTCCACATCAGTCCATTGTTTATGTGCGTCTGTTTGGGTTTGTACCAACGCACTAATTTGGTTTGTTTCCTTCGTTTTAGAAACCCAAACTACAAATTCCTTTTTGGTGGGAGGTGTTACGAACCAAGTTCATCGCCCGAGCACGGAGCAGTGACGTTATTACGCCCCTTCTGTGAGTCCGCTCCCGAAACCCCCCCCAACATGGACAACGTCATCTAGTGATGACGGGA
>WNGS01005329.1:0-25936 GCA_020271785.1 Procambarus virginalis | reverse complement strand
ACAGACTTGACCCCATCTGTGAAGACGGAAATGGAGCGGAAGTGTGAAGAAAAGTGTGCAAGGAAAAGTACAACATAAGCGAGAGTGAGGAGGGTGTTGTAGGGACTGTGAATGTAGCAAAGACAGTAGCGATCAGGCGATCCTGTAGATACAGTATGCCTGTTTCATCATACGGCTTAGGGTAGGAGTCAAACGCAAGGCACCAGAGCTGAGGCATAACCCATTATGGTGCAGAGCATCAAGACAGCAAAGAGTAGAAGGAGAGGCAGACGAGTAAGCAAGACAACCATACTTGAGTTTAGACAGCACGAAGGTGGAGCGTGCTCGTATCAGCTCCCCAGGAAGTATAACTTACCTTAAGTAAGTTAAGGACCTTAGAGCATCCAACTCAGAGGTTAGAGATATGGGGAGACCAAAACAAACGAGTTTCAAAGATTAACTCCATAAGTTTAGCAAAATCTTTGCACAAAAGGGGATTACCATAAAGCGACAAAGGGGGATGAAGAACGACCTTCTTCCGAGTAAAAGTCATCGCAAAAGTTTTAGTTGTAGAGAACTTGATGCCATGATTGGTGTCCCAGGATGACACGACAGCAATCACAAGTTGAAGTCGCCGTTGAAGGAAAGGCAAGTCATCACCATGACAGCAATGGGCAAGATTGTCAACATAAAGAGCTGATGAAATTCCAGAGGAAAGGGGGTAAAGAAGACACTGAGGGCAACCAGGAAAATTAGTAAGTGCTCAGAACACTACTGTGGGGTACACCTTCATATTGCCGAAAAGAGGCAGAATAGTACAAACCATCACTAAAGGAACGATTAGAGCGGAAGCTTCGTAGGAAGAGGAGGAGATTACCACAAATGGAGTTGGGACAAAATATGGTATCTCCAGGTGGTGTCATGCCTTTTCCAGGGCAAGAAAAGGACAGCAACAACAGAGGTCTTTGCAGCAAAAGCAGTACATATATAGACCATGTTCACCAAGACATCAGTCATGACACTTGCAAAAGCCAAATTGAGAAGGTAAGTGGTGGCGATAGTGTTCCAAGAACAACATCATAAGGACATTGAACATACGTTCAAAGAGTTTGCAGACGCAACTCGTGAGGGAAATGGGGCAGATGTCCTTAGCAGCTGTCCCTAGAGACCCTGGTTTCTGAATAGGAAAAACCACCACCTGAAGCCAGTCCTCAGGGACAGATGATGACTGCCAGATATGGTTAAATAGATTCAGTATATACTGAAACCATGCATTGAGAGAGGTGACATTCATTAGGAGATGTTTCGCTTTCTGAGCCCGCTGCCATAGAACCGCAGAGAGTCAGGGCAGAATGGTATTCGGAGAGAGAGATCATTATAGAGAAGCTGGAGATGCGTGCGAAAATCTATAGGACAAGATTCATGAAGGTGCTTACGAATAAGGAAAGATGGAGGAAGACTAGAACTGGAGCCACCAGTCGAAAAAGGGGAACACAGTTCGGTGCCGACTGACACAGGATCCGCCACAATAGAACCATGGAAGTGAAGGACTGGTGAGACATCTGGAACAAACTTACCCGCAATCTTATGGATTTTCTTCCAGACCTGGGGCAGAGGAATATCAGACGTAATGGTGGAGACAAAAGATTTCCAACTCTCACGTTTAACCGTACGGACCACAGTCACCTTATAAAACAAAAGAAAATAGCTGTCTGTCTGCATCTGCCTTACTTCCAGGCTGCACTCTTACAGCGGACAGTCGAAACACCCAACATTCCACCTGGGAACGCACTTTCGCATGCCCCTGGAGGTAGAGCAAGGAATAGAGTGGAGGGCAGCGTCTAATATGGTGTGATGAAAAAGGAGTAGGGCTTGACGGTGAGGCAGATAGGAGAGGTCAGAAAGAGTAGCATGTAGAGTGAATAGATTCCAGTCAGCCTTGGCAAACTGCCACCTAGGGAAGGAGAGAGAAGGGTGAAAAGAGAAAAAGGTGACAAGGATGGGGAAATGGTCACTGTTATGGAAGTCACGAAGAATCCACCACATGAAATCTAAATAAAGAGAAGACGAAAAAGAGGGAGGTGGTGATGAAGAACAGGAACTACAGGAGGGGTAAAAGTCAAAGCATGACAAGAGGCGAGAGGAAGGATGTTGCAAGGACCGCGCAAGGTATCAAAGACAGTAGCGATCACGGCGATCCTGGAGAGATAGGAAGGCAGTATCAACATACAAGCTGAGGGTGGGAGTCGAACGAAAGGCACCAGAGCTGAGGCGCAACCCAGTACGGTGCAAAGCATCAAGACAACGAAGAGTAGAAGGAGACGAGTAAGCAGGGCAACTATAATCGAGTTTAGACAGGACGAGAGACGAATGTAAAGAGAAGAGTATGCGGCTATCAGCTCCCCAAGAAGTATGGGACAAAACTTTAAGGATGGTAAGGGTCTTGGAGCATTCAACTCGGAGGTAAGAGATATGAGGCGACCAAGACAAACGAATGTCAAAGATTAACCCCAAAAGCTTAGTGGATTTCCTGAACACAAGGGGATGACCATAAAGCAAAAGAGGGACAAAGAATGACATGCTTCTGAGTAAAAGTCAAAGCACAAGTCTTAGACATAGAGAACTTGAAGCCATGATCAGTGGCCCAAGATGACATGGCATCAATCGCACGATGAAGCCACCGTTGAAGGAGAGGTGAATCATCATCCCGACAGCAAAGGGTAAGATCGTCGACATAGAGAGCAAAGAAAACGCCAGAAGGGAGGAAATAAGACCACTGAGGGCAACTAGAAAAAAGCAGTGCTCAGAACACTACCTTGGGGTACACCCTCATATTGCCTAAAAGGAGCAGAGAGAGCGGTACCAAGCCTAACTCGAAAGAAACGAGAGATAAAGCTTTGGAGGAAGAGAGGGAGATTACCACGAAGGCAAGATGAATGAAGTTGTGACAGAATATGATATCTCCAGGTGGTGTCGTAAGCCTTTTCCGGGTCAAAGAAGACGCAACAACAGAGGTCTTCGCAGCAAAAGCAGTATTGTACAAATATAGACCTCCAAGTTTGCCAGGACATCTGTTGTGCTGCGGCACTTGCGAAAACCAAATTATGAAGGGGAGAGGTGGTGAGTGTTCTAAAAACCACATCAGACAAACGTTAACCATACGTTCAAAAGAGTTTGCAGACAACTCATGAAGGCAATAGGGTGGAAGTTCTTAGGGAATGTCCCGAGAGACCCTGGAAACATAACAGGGAGGACGGGGAGGACAACGGCATCGAGCCAGTCCTCAGGTACTGAAGACGACTCTCAGACCCGATTACACAGACTCAGTAAATACCGAGACATGCACAGAGGGAGATAGCGAAGCATCTCATAATGAATGCAATCGGAACCCACTGCCATAGAACCACAGAGGGACCGGGCAGACTTAACACTTTACTGTGCCCTGGACAGAACCGTATGTCTAGTTTTGTCTACCCGCTTCTGCACACAGGACAAAAAATGATATCCTCATAAAATCTAATCTAACTTATGCTTTGTTGATCATTTTTACCTATGTGCTCGTAGAACATTCTATTGCAAACACATTGGCACAAAAATGAATGACATACAGAGAAAAATAATGTCAGGACAGTGAAATAAGTATAAACTTTCAAATCTGCAAACAGGACATAAAATCATGTCCCCATAAAATCTAATCTAACTTATGCTTTGTTGATCTTTTTTACCTACGTGCTCATAGAACATTCTATTGCGAACACATTGGCACAAAAATGAATGACGTACATAGAAAAATAATGTCAGGACAGTGAAATAAGTATAAACTTTCAAAGCGCCGTATCGCGCATGTGTCGTCGCGTCACCGATACAGGGTAACAGTTCAGCCACTTCCCACACTCTTGCGGGTGGGCTGCGACCATGATTCTACGTTTATATTCATATCTCTATGTTGGGAGTTTCATTGCGAGCCCATTGATACCAAAATTAACGCTGTAGGACAAGTGTGGAGTTGACAGCAATCCCAAGAGTAGAAACATTTTGTTGCTGTTTAGCGCTCACGGCAAGTCATCTACGTACTTATTTATTTGGTGCTGATATTCCTATACCTTTCGTGACATTTTTTACTGACGTTCTTGTAGAGAATTTTATTGCAAACACATTGGACCCAAAATGAAATAAGTAGCTCGAGAACTAAGGTCAGGAGAGTAAAAAGAGTACACACATTTATATTTTGCCGCGCTGCACCCGCTGTGCCCGCCGCGCCGCGCGCACATTCCGCTTTTTTTTCCTCGTTCGCCGGGAGTGCGAAAGTGTTAAGTTCAGAGAGAGAGAAGGGATCGTTACAGGGAAGGCTGAGATGAGTGCAGAAATCTAAAGGACGAGATTCACAAACAGGCTTACGAAGAAGGAAAGATTGAGGAAGATGAGAACCAGAGCTAACAGACGAAAAGTGGGAACCCAGTTCGGTCGCAACGGGTCCACCACAAGAGTACCACGGAGGTGGAGGACCAGCGAGACATCAGAACCAAACTTACCCACTATCTTGCGGATACCCCTCCAGATCTGCAGCAGAGTATTTTCGGACGTAATGGTGGAAACATAAGACCTCCAACACTCACGTTTACCTGAACAGATGGTCCTACGGACCACTGAACTCGCCTTCCGAAACAAAAGACAAAAATCAGCCATCTGCCGGCAGCGGTGTCTCTTCCAGGCTGCACGCGAGGAGGGTACGAGGGAGAAGCAAAATGGATAGGTCGGAGAGAGTAGCACAGAGGGTAAATTGATGCCAGTCAGCCTCGGCAAACCGCCACCTAAAGAAGGAGAGGGGAGGGTGAAAAGAAAAAAGGTAACAAGGATGGGGAAATGGTCACTGCCATGGAGGTCATCAAGAACCTGCCATGTGAAATTCAAGTAAATAGACAACGAGCAAAGAAAAAATCAAGACAGGAAAGGGTGCAGTCCAAGAGTCCAAATGAGTGGGCTCATCAGAATTTCTTAGAGACAGGGAAGAAGAGAGTACGAACAGTTCGAGAAGGTGACCCCGGCTGTTTGTCAGAACATCACCCCAGAGGGTATGTCGACAACTGAAATCACCCAGCAGGAGCACAGACTCTGGCAAGGAGTCCACTAGATGTTTAAGATCGGGAAGAGAAAGCAGCACATTTGGGGGGAGATAAATGGAACAAACTGTGTACCATTTACGCACAAAGACACGGGCAACAGAACATTGGAGAGGTGATGGAAAAAGTAAGGGGATGAAGGAAACATCAGAACGAATCAAAAGCAGAAAAGTTATTGGCCCCAGCAAAAGCTGAAGGGGGGGGAGGGGCAGGGGAAGAGAAAGGAATAATCACGGAAGCGATCAGGATGAGCACCAAGCATCGGCTCCTGGAGACTGACACAAAGGAGTGAAAACTGTGAAATCAAAAGTTGGAATTCATGGAAATTGGCATAATATCCATGAATATTCCATTGAAGAATAGACATCGACAAAAAGAGAAAGGACAGGAACAGAGAACAATGAAGAAACAAAGGTTAAAAAGGAACACAGCATGTCAAAGAAGTGCAGAATCAGGATCAGGGTCAGCAAAGTCAGGGTTAGGGGGCATGGGTAAACTGAGTAAGGATGGAGGGAAGGGAGTGGGACGACAGACCAGAGGCGAATGAGCAGGGTCCAGAGGAGGAGACAACCGAGAGGGACTGTCAAGGACAGCAGGAGGGACAGAAACCGGGGAGCGCACCTCAGTAAGGGCAGCAACCGAGAGGGTAGCGGGGGCCAAAGAAACCTCCAAAGCAGAAACAGGGGGCTCGACCACCGAAATGGGAGGGGTGGAGCGATAGTCAGAGGTAGGGGGCGAGGATGAAAGTGAAGCTTTCTTACCAGCCGGGGAGGAGGAAGGAGATAAGCCAGGCTTTTGCTTCTGACTCGGAGAGACAGGTGTTCCAGCAGCAACATACTGGGCAAGAGACTCAAACGTCTCAACAGAAGAAGAACGAGAGCGAACAACACGATGATCGCTAGGAGAAGGATGGACATCAGCCCGCACAGACAGGTGGAGTGGAGAGCTTAGAGACGGAGGAGAAGGATGGGAAGGAGGATCAAAGGGAGATGAGAAAGAAGACACAGGAGACATGGCAGACTGGGTAGAAAGAAGGGGAACACCAGACAGAGAACCAGGAGGGGGGAACCTTCGGGTCAGAATGTAAAGGAACAGGGGAGCAGGCGGTGGGCGTATCTGGGTCTAAGGCCTGGAAACTGTTGTGAGACTGAGGAAGGTGGGAAGGACGAGAAGAGGAAGAGCGCAACACGTGAGCGTAAGAAACCCCAGCGAAAGGGGGAGGAGGGGGACGGTGAACTTGGCGCCTCGCCTCAGGAAAAGACAAACGTTCCCAGTGCTTCAAGTTGAGGATGGCTGCCTCAAGTTTATAATGGATACACGCGCGAGAGAATGTAGGGTGGGCATCACCGCAATTGAGGCAGCGAGCCTGGGGAGAAGTGCACTCCGACTTAGAGTGACCTTCGTTCCCACACATAGGGTAGAGAGAGAGAGAGAGATAATACTGGAGCATTTGAGGGCACCATGTCCGAATTTCCAGCACTTATTACAAAGCCGAGAAGAGGGTATGTTCTCCTGAATGGAGCATCTGGCACCAGCAAGAATAACAGAGGGCGAAAGTGTCCGACCATCTAAGGTAATTTTCACAAGCCGAAGGGACAGACGGCCACGAGGGGGTCGTGAACGTGTAAACCTGGAGAACAGAATGGCCTTGGGCCTCGAGGACATGTTTAATATCCTCGTGGCAGTCTTTGAGGTTCCTAATACCGGTTGCAACATGGTGTGGGAGGAGAACAGTGCCAACACTGGCACTTAATTGAGCATTCTTGGAGACCCGAATAGGGGGGTTACCTCAATGCAAGACAAAGAAGGCAAGTGGACAGCTGCATCCTGAGAAGAAGCAGCAACAACATGCGTACCGAGATGGGTGGGGTTAAAAGTAACAGAGGCATCTACTGAATCAACAAGGTGCCTATGGAGGGAGGAAAGTACTTAGTCCATGTAGCAAGATCAAACAAGGCATGGTACGAATTGGTATGAGAAGGAAGCATGCGAGAGCGGCCATGGCGGGGACGGTGGTGAGAACCCCCTAGAGAGAGAGAGAGAGGGGGTCATAAGGTGCAGTAGTCACAATGAGAGATGGAGTCGTACTAGGGGATGAGGTAGTCACCACAGGGGGCTTGGGGCTCGACCCAATAACAGAAGAGGAAGGGGAGCGGGGGAGTGGTCCAGTCTGGGCCCAATGTAAGTAATTATCAATAGAAGGCACCAAACCGGGAAGGCTATGTAGCACCATCAAAAATGCGGGATAATCAGAGGGCGCTAAATATCACCAAAGATGCCAATACGAGAACAAAAACGCATAAGGCGAACTATATCAAAAGTATCAGAGTCGCCAAGAATTCTATCGAGGGACAAACGACTGCGGGGAGCAGTCGGAAAACAAGACACACGCTCGTCCTGGAAGTCAGGACATTCAACAAGGATATGTACGACCGTAAGAGGGACAATGCAATTCGAACAATAAGGAGCAGGGCGGCGCTCCATTAAGTGACCGTGAGTTAAACGGGTATGGCCAAGACGTAACCTAGCCAGAGCTGTTTCCCACCGTCGGTTATGGTGGCAGGAGGAAGGCCACTGGGACACACGACTCTTGAGAGTACGCAGTTTGTTACCAATAACAGAAGACCAACAACGCTGCCAACGGGCAAGGATGGAGGCATGAATAACTGGGTAAAAGTCAGAATAAGGAACACCTTTACGGGAGACGGGACAAGTGTGGATAGCGTCCTTAGCGGCAGTATCCGCACGCTCATTTAAAGAGACACCAACATGGCTGGGAACCCAGCAAAAGCAACCGACTTAAATTTACTGGAGATAAGAAACAGCCAATGTTGAATCTCGATGACCACAGGGTGGACGGGATTAAAGGACCCTAAAGCCATGAGGGCACTACGAGAGTCAACTACTACCACGAAGGAGGACTGTCTCCGGGAAAGCAGGAGACGAAGAGCATAGAGAATAGCATAGAGTTCTGCTGTGAAGATGCTAGCCTCTGGAGGAAGGCGACACATATAAGTCTGGTCAGGAAAAACAACAGAGTAGCCCACACCATCAGCAGACTTTGACCCGTCGGTGAAGATGGGAACGGAGTGGGAGTGAGAAGAAAAGTGCTCAAGGAAGAGGCGTTTCAGAACTGTAGGAGGGGTAAAAGCTTTAGTGATGCGGGTCAGAGAAGTACAAAATTTGGGAAGGGGGACCCTCCACGGGGGTAAGGAGGGAACAATACGAGGAGAAACATTAGTAAGATGAACCGAAAGAGAATCTTGTAAGCGAGACAAACGGACAGAAAGAGGAAGGAGGTGAAGAGGAACAGGAACTACAGGAGGGGTAAAAGTCAAAGCACGATAGAGGCGAGAGTGAGGATGCTGTAAGGATCGCGCTAGATAGCGAAGACTGTAACGATCACGGCGATCCTGGAGAGACAGAAAGCCAGTGTCAGCGTACAAACTGAGGGTAGGAGTGGAACGAAAAGCACCAGAGCTGAGGCGCAACCCAGTATGGTGCAAAGGATCAAGACGGCGAAGAGTAGAAGGAGAAGCAGAAGAGTATGCAGGACAACCATAATCAAGCTTAGACAGCACGAGAGAGGAATGCAAATAGAGGAGCGTGCGCCTATCCGCTCCCCAAGAAGTATGGGACAAAACCTTAAGGAGGGTAAGAGCCTTAGAGCATTCCACACGGAGGTAAGAGACATGGGGCGACCAAGACAAACGAGTGTCAAAAAATAACCCCAAAAGCTTTGCGGAATCCTTGTACTCAAGGGGATGACCATAAAGTGACAAAGAGGGACGAAGAACGACCCGCTTCCGAGTAAAAGTCATGGCACAAGTCTTAGTAGTAGAGAACTTGAAGCCGTGATTGGTGGCCCAAGAGGACACGGCATCAATCGCAAGTTGAAGCCGCCGTTGAAGGAGAGGCGAATCATCACCTCGACAGCAAAGAGTAAGATCGTCAACATAAAGAGCGGAGAAGATGCCAGAAGGAACGGAGGAAAGGAGACCATTGAGGGCAACCAGAAAAAGCGTAGTACTCAGAACACTACCTTGGGGCACACCTTCACACTGCCGAAAAGAGGCAGAGAGAGTGGCACCAAGCCTAACTCGAAAGGTACGACGAGAGAGAAAGTTTTGAAGGAAGAGAGGAAGATTACCACGAAGGCCAAAAGAACGAAGTTGGGACAGAATATGGTATCTCCAAGTCGTGTCATAAGCCTTTTCCAGGTCAAAAAGGACAGCAACAACGGAGGTCTTCGCAGCAAAAGCAGTACGAATATAGACCTCCAAGTTCACCAGGACATCAGTCGTGCTGCGGCACTTGCGAAAACCAAATTGGGAAGGAGAGAGGTGGTGATGGTGTTCCAAGAACCACATGAGACGGACATTTACCATACGCTCAAACAGCTTGCAAACACAACTCGTGAGAGCAATAGGGCGGAAGTCCTGAGGGGACGTACCGAGAGACCCTGGTTTCCGAATAGGGAGTACAACAGCATCGAGCCAGTCCACAGGGACGGACGACGACTCCCAGACCTGGTTATACAGATTCAGTAAATACTGAATCGTGCACGGAGGGAGATGGCGAAGCATCTCATAATGAACGTCATCCGAGCCCGCTGCCGTAGATCCGCAGAGGGCCAGGGCAGACTGAAGTTCAGAAAGAGAGAAAGGGTCATTATAGGGAAGGCGGAGATGAGTGTGGAAATCTAAAGGATAAGATTCAAGAACAGGCTTACGAAGAAGGAAGGATCTGGGAAGATGAGAACCAGAGCTAACAGAAGAAAAGTGGGAACCCAGTTCGGCCGCGACCTTCACTGGATCCGCCACAAGAGTCCCACGGAGGTGGAGAACTGGCGAGACATCCGGAACGAACTTGCCCGCAATCTTGCGGACCTTCTTCCAAATCTGCGGGAGAGGAGTATCGGATGAAATGGTGGAAACATAAGATTTCCAACTCTCACGTTTAGCAGCACGGATGGTCCTACGGGCCACCGCACTTGCCTTCCGAAAGAGAATAAAAGAATCAGCCGTCTGCCGGCGGCGGTGTTTTTTCCAGGCTGCACGCTTACAGCGGACAGCCCGAGCACAGTCCGCATTCCACCAGGGAACACACTTCCGGGTGCCCCGGGAGGAAGAGCGAGGGATAGAGCTGAGGGCAGCATTGAAGACTGTGTCATAAAAAAGGAGGAGGGCGCGAGGAAGAGGCAGAGAGGAGAGGTCAGAGAGAGTAGCACGGAGGGTGAATAGGCACCAGTCAGCCTTGGCAAACTGCCACCTAGGAAAGGAAAGAGGAGGGTGGAAAGAGAAAAAGGAAACTAGGATGGGGAAATGATCACTGTTATGGAGGTCATCAAGAACCTGCCACGTGAAATCCAAGTAGAGGGACGACGAGCAGAGAGAAAGATCAAGACAGGAAAGGGTGCGAGTTCGAGAGTCCACATGAGTGGGCTCACCAGAATTCAGAAGAGATAGAGATGAAGCGAGGACGAACGGTTCGAGAAGACGGCCTCGGGTGTTTGTCAGAACATCACCCCATAGGGAATGTCGACAGTTGAAATCACCCAAAAGGAGCACCGGCTCTGGCAAGGAGTCCAGGAGGTGCTTAAGATCAGGAAGGGAAAGAGGGACATTAGGAGGGAGATAAATGGAACAGACTGTATACCATTTACCCACAAAAACACGGGCAGCAGAACAATGGATAGGGGACGGAAGGAGGAGGGGGACGAAGGGAATATCAGATCGAATTAAGAGAGCAGTAGAGTTATGGGCCCCAGCAAGAGCTGGGGGGGGAGAAAGAAAGGAATAACCACGAAAGTGACCAGGACGAGCACCAAGCATTGGTTCCTGGAGACAAACACAAAGTGGTGTAAACTGTGCAATTAGAAGTTGGAGTTCATGGAAGTTGGCATAAAATCCACGAATATTCCACTGAAGAATAGACATTATCAAAGAGATAGGATAGGAATAGAGAACAAGAAAGAAATGAAGGTAAAGAGGAACACAGTTTATGAAAGAATCTCAGGATCAGGGTCAGGATCAGGGTCCGGAGTAGGGTCAGGAGCAGGGTCAGTAAAATCAGGGTTAGGGGGCATGGGTAAACTTAGTAAGGAGAGAGAGAAGGGAGCGAGAGAACAGACCAGAGGCGGACTGACGGGGTCCAGAAGAGGAGGAGACAGTTGAGAGGGGCAGGCAAGGACAGGCGAGGAGGGGGGGGGGCAGAAAGCAGGGAGTGCACCTCAGGAAGGGCAGCAACAGAGAGGGAAGCGGGGGCAGAAGAAACCTCCATATCAGAGACAGGGGGTTCGACCACGGAAATGGGAGGGGAAGGAGGGACAGAGGCAGAGGGAGGGGGCGAGGAAGAAAGCGAAACCTTCTTACCCGCCGGAGAGGAAGAAGGAGAGGATCCAGGCTTACGTTTCTGACTCAAAGAGACAGGTGTTCCAGTAACAACGTACTGGGCGACAGACTCAATGGTCTCAGCAGGAGAAGAGGAACGAGAGCGAACAACACGAAGATCGCTGGGAGGATGATGGATATCAGCTTGGACAGACAGGCGGCGTGGAGGGTCAAGAGACTGGGGGGAGGGTCGGGAAGAAAGAGTGGGGGGAGACGGGGAAGAAGACAAAGGAGATAAGGCGGACTGGGGAGGGAGGGGGGAAATCCCAGATGGAGAACCAGGAGGGAGACCATCTGGGGTAGGAGGCAAAGGAACAGGGGAGGGGGTGGTGGGTGTGGTCAGGTTTAAGGTCTGGAAACGGTTGTGAGACTGAGGAAGACGGGAAGGACGAGGAGAGGTAGAACGCAACACGCGAGCGTAGGAGACGCCCACGAAAGGGGTGAGACGACGAACTTGGCGTCTCGCTTCAGGAAAAGACAGACGATCACGGTGCTTCAAGTTGAGGACGGCTTCCTCGAGTTTATAGTGCATACACGAGCGTGAGAAGGTAGGGTGGGCTTCACCGCAATTGAGACAGCGAGCCTGGGGAGAAGTGCACTCGGACTTAGAATGACTATCGTCCCCACACAAGGGGCAGAGATACACAGTACTGGTGCATTTGAGGACACCGTGCCCAAACTTCCAGCACTTATTGCAAATTCTAGGAGAGGGAATGTACTCCTGAACGGAGCATCTGGCACCAGCAAGAATAACAGAGGGCGGAAGGGTTCTACTATCAAAGGTGACTTTGACAACTCGAAGGGGCTGACGGCGACGACCACGAGGGGGTCGAGTAAACGTGTCCACCCGGAGGACAGAATGGCCTTGGGCTTCGAGGATATGTTTAATATCTTCATGGCAATCATTGAGGTCCCGAACACCAGTTGCAACTTGGGGTGGGAGGAGAACAGTGCCAACACTGGCATTTAACCGAGCGTTTTTGGAGACCCGAACAGGGGTCTCCCCAATGCAGGACAAAGCGGCTAAGCGAGTAGCTGCATCCTGAGAAGGAGCAACGACGACACGCGTACCGGAACTGGTGGAGTTAAAAGTAACAGAGGCATCTACTGAATCAACAAGGTGTTTATGGAGGGAGAAATCGTCAGGAGGAGTAGAATCCAGATGGTGGAGATCAAAGTATTTAGTCCATGTAGCAGGACCAAACAGGGCATTGTAAGTACTATTACGGGAAGGGATCGTGTGAGTGCGGCCGTGGCGGGAACGGCGATGAGAACCCCCGGAAGTCACGGGGGTAAAAGGTGCAGTAGTCACAATGAGAGACGAAGCCGCGTCAGGGGACGAGGTAGTCACCACTGGGGGCTTGGGGCTCGACCCAACCACAGAGGGAGGGGAGCCGAGGGGAGGAGTCGGAGAAGTCAAAGGAGGAGCAAGGTCGGGGCCCAATGTAGCGGAGGCTACAGAGCTCGGTCTTCCAACACGGACCGACTCGGGGGCTTGGTCGCCCACCCCACGAGCCTGAGAAGTTAAAGCAGAAACAGGGGGAATATTTATCATCGCTACGAAAAGGAAAAGGAAGATTCATTCACGAATGTGCCCCCACACCCACCATGGAGCCACAATTAGAGGCAGGACACCCAACAAGAAGCTATCGCCGATCATGCCGGGGCCCCCCAGGGGTGCGTCGTGAGTATACGCCCCACAAACGCCACCTTAAGAACCGACAGTCCGTCGAGATCGGGTTCAGTGACGAAAGGGGGATTGACAATAAAAGGTTCCCCTCGCTCTCGACGTTGGGTACTACAGTTCTACGGATGCAAGAGTATGCCTCCCCCAGCACCCGGGCGTCAAAATAGAGAAGTCCAAAGAAAGATCTAAAACAAGCAAAAGGTCAGCAGGAAACGACAAGCAGATAGGAGAAGAGGGGGAGAAAAACGAAACAGAAGGAAAAGGAAAAGATGCTCGGCACAATTGGAGAGGACGGCAGCAGGAGCACAAGGCTAGAAAAGGACAGAGGACCGTCCCAAGGAGCATCACCCTCCGGCAGCCGCCCACTAAGCCCCCTCACGGCAACAACGGGCCGAGCGGGGAGGGGGTTCCTGTATAGCAAATAAAAGTTTATTGTACTCAAATTAGTCGGTGTTTGTTAGACCTAGAAGCTCTAGATATTAGTTACCATAAAAGCTGTTCTTTTCACTTAGTTTGATGGATTATGTGTAACTTCTATTATTAGGTAGATAATTCTCCATTTAATTCTCTCAACAGTTTGCCGAGCTCAAATTTCAGTCCCACTCTCACACTGCATTTAATACTTAGACGTATTGCCACTTCCCATCCTCGACCGATATATATTAGTGTATAATAATTGGTATCCTCTATTATATTGTTAATTGTTAAGAACATAAGAACATAAGAACAAAGGTAACTGCAGAAGGCCTATTGGCCCATACGAGGCAGCTCCTATTTATAACCACCCAATCCCACTCATATACGTGTCCAACCCACGCTTGAAACAATCGAGGGAACCCACCTCCACCACGTTACGCGGTAATTGGTTCCACAAATCAACAACCCTGTTACCGAACCAGTATTTACCCAGGTCTTCCGTGTTTTCTTCATACATTGGCCTTTGATAGTGGTTTCATTTATTGTTGTCTGTTTAAACTCAAACCCAGATTTGTTCTGAATACAATATTTTACCCTACTGAATATCATTAGCTTCATGAAATTAAATTCATACTATCTATTTTCCCCCACCTAGACCCTTGAGGTGTACCAATAGGTTTGTACTGGAAATTGGCAACCCTTGGCAATAAACGCACTAGACAAACCTGCCAATCATCTGCAACTCGTAACCTCTAAGTTCCTAATCCAGAATCATCACTACAACAATCCACACCCGGTTAATCTACCATACAATAAATACTCTCATTGCAGACTCGACTGGAGTCAACAAGATCACATCTGATCCCCACATTAGGCTGGTGTCTGTCACTGCCACAAGCAGATAAAGAGGAGTACTTGAAACCGCGGCTTCCACAAGACTGCTCTCCAGCTGGTCATTGCATTCACCACCACACCCAGCATCCCATGGATTATATTATATATATATATATATATATATATATATATATATATATATATATATATATATATATATATATATATATAAATAAAAAACTGAAACTCACACCCCAGAAGTGACTCGAACCCATACTCCCAGGAGCAACGCAACTGGTATGTACAGGGATGCCTTAAACAACTTGACCATCACGACCGGACATAAGGAAGTGATAGCCGAGGCTATATGAACCACTTGCCCGCCGGCACTCGGATGGTTATCTTGGGCATAGCATTTTATCAAATCACCTCATTTTTTGGGGCAACACGTGAGGAACACAAATGCAAACAAGCCTGAAAAATAGCCTTGGGCATAGAAATGCTATGCCCAAGATAACCATCCGAGTGCCGGCGGGGAAGTGGTTCATATAGCCTCGGCTGTCACTTCCTTATGTCCGGTCGTGATGATCAAGTAGTTTAAGGCATCCCTGTACATACCAGTTGCGTTGCTCCTGGGAGTATGGGTTCGAGTCACTTCTGGGGTGTGAGTTTTCAGTTGTATCTAGTCCTGGGGACCATTCACACTTGTTTGCATATTATATATTGTGACGGTAACGAGTTGGAAATGGTGGTCAGCAATCTTCCAACTAGCAGGTGTCAGTGCTGGGCCACATATTAAATATTAAAAAAAAGAAAAGAAAAAAAAAGAGAAAAAAAAGAATGATTGCGTGATTGGTAATCTGTGGTAAGGTAAGAAACATAAAATACAATAATAAACAATATACTTTAATAACAATAAAAAAAACAAAAATTGATAAAAAAAACAAAATCTTGGCTTAATGGTAAAAAATGTCAAGTGGAAAAATAAATAAACAGGAAAATAGATTACGTTAATGGGGGAGGAGAATTGACATACAAAGGTAAATAAAATATGAATGCTGGAATATATGCACTATCTATAAACCTCTATTTGACCACACAAGGTGAGTCACTTAGGTGTTCATAGAATGAGAGCACAAGATATTCTGGCTGGCAGAAACGCAAGGGACTCCAACAATAACTGGCGATGACTTGTGATTGGCGAGGAACCGGAGTGGCATGTTGGTTGGCGGCCAATGAGAAAGCTGGATGGCCGTAAGTCGCTAGTTAGGCAGTTGAAGGGTTCGGCGCGTCGACCAGGTGCTGGAGTGGGGGAGGAGGGAGTTGCTGGTGCGTGTGGCTGTCTTGATATATACGTTTAGCCACTACAAAACGTATCTTGTATATTGTTGAGGACGTGATGAAATACGAAAATAGCAGGCTAAATCTCTGATAAGAGATTATCGTTACAATATATGAGTGTGTGTGTGTGTGTGTGTGTGTGTGTGTGTGTGTGTGTGTGTGTGTGTGTGTGTGTGTGTGTGTGTGTGTGTGTGTGTTGTTTCCACGAACGTTGGGTCAACCTTTGTGACCTCTTTGCTGTAACATTGGCGTACATGACCTAAGGCTGTCTTAATCTTTAACCATACCTCGGTGTGACCACAATCTGACTACTCGTGTGTATTACCACTCATTTTCCACCACCATTTGATAGTGATGTAGTTCTTGATTCACTACCTCGTACTTTCTCCTATGTTGTATATTGCAACAGTACATCGACCTAATTCACGTTGAAGCGACTACAACAGCAGCCACAGCTTCCAATGGCCATAACCATATCACTATTACTGTGGTGCCTACAACAGTACTACACACTTGACTGTCAGCAAAAGCTGCCACACGCCTACCATGAAAAGTATATCGTGTAACTAGCATACATGGTGTCCTTGCTAATGCAAGCTTTCCAATTATTCATTAATGGAATTGCATTACTCGTACAATACCTTTGTCATTGCAACTATATTTAAATTCCTCTTTGTTTCTAGCTCAATGAATATTGTTTACCGAGATGCAGACAGTGGGCTTGATCATATTGCGTCACTATTTCTTATTAACTTTATCCTTCGTTTATCCGCGGAGAATATACCCAAACACTTGCATTTGTAGAGCAGAAGGTTTTGCCTAACCAGCGCATGTGCCAAGATCGCAACACTTGTCCAGACTTTTGTTGTGATGTTGATCTACATGTTGATTCAAAGCGACATTTCCCATTCCTTAGTATATTTAAATACTTTTTGGGGATGGTTATGTAACGTACGATTATGTTACGTCGTTGGGTAGATTAGATGCACATTGATTAGTGAGTTTTCATATTTATTAGTCTTTATTACAGTATTCGGTTGGTGGCATTGTCAAACATTCAGACGGAGCTTGGAGCAGAGCAGAGCCGAGTGAAGCCGGAGTCGTGGAGCTCTATGTGGGAGAGCGTGGCGGCTCGATTGGGAATTGCGCGCGTCTGAACTCGGGGAGGGAGAGCGTTGTAGCTCGATGCGGTCGTAGTCTCCTGTCTGCTCTGTATCGAAGCTGCAGCGTGTTGGGTCAATTAGATCTGTACACGCCTAGTGCTACATTGTTAATTGTGGAAATTGTACTGTTCGCTATTCCTCATATCGCTTGCTTATATGGTGACTACACCTCAGCTTCCTCCAACAAGATGAGAAGAGTATTACCTGCAATTGGGGAAAGGACTGTATCTTCTGTAATTAGTGCTAATTGGTTATGCTATTATGAGTGAGATAATGGAGCGAGTACAAGATTAACTCGCTACAGTTATAACTGCATTCTAATCCTTTTATATTTCCTGAATGTTTGCAAATGTCCCTTACATATATGTACTTGTATAGATTTATATATACATTTTAAAGTTGTATGCACTAGTTAATTTGCTCGAAACATACTTAAAAGGGCTTTTCTATTGCAGGTGTGTTGGAGCTGCAGGTGTGTGTGAGGGAGCTACAGGTAATGTCCACCATCCCCTCCACATGGTCACTTCTGTTAAAACCACTTGTCGCAACACGTGGGGAAGCTCAAGATACAATACATGAACACATTGCAGGTATGATATGTATACAGGTATGTGCGAGGGCGCTACAGGTATGTGCGAGGGCGCTACAGGTATGTGCGAGGGCGCTACAGGTATGTGCGAGGGCGCTACAGGTATGTGCGAGGGCGCTACAGGTATGTGCGAGGGCGCTACAGGTATGTGCGAGGGCGCTACAGGTATGTGCGAGGGCGCTACAGGTATGTGCGAGGGCGCTACAGGTATGTGCGAGGGCGCTACAGGTATGTGCGAGGGCGCTACAGGTATGTGCGAGGGCGCTACAGGTATGTGCGAGGGCGCTACAGGTATGTGCGAGGGCGCTACAGGTATGTGCGAGGGCGCTACAGGTATGTGCGAGGGCGCTACAGGTATGTGCGAGGGCGCTACAGGTATGTGCGAGGGCGCTACAGGTATGTGCGAGGGCGCTACAGGTATGTGCGAGGGCGCTACAGGTATGTGCGAAGGCGCTACAGGTATGTGCGAGGGCGCTACAGGTATGTGCGAGGGCGCTACAGGTATGTGCGAGGGCGCTACTGGTGTGCGAGGAAGCTCGGGTTACAATACAGGAACACATTGCAGGTATGACAGGTATACAAGTGATGTAGGTTTTAAATCACTGAGGTCAACATTGGTTTTATTAACATCAATTCAGATGTTTCGTATCACAGGGCATTAAACATCAGCAAAAGAACTCAGAGATTTTACTAGTCATGTATTAATGATGAAGATGCTGTTGATAATGTTCGAAGACTGACAACAACAGTACTATCTACTGAAAATGTTTAAAATATTAAACTAAATATTTTCAAGCATAGTGAAGGTCAAGCGGACATAATATTCAATTATTAATATTCTTTTAAGTGAATGGTGGTGTTATGCGATACGTTTTTAAAGCCGTGTGTGTATTATTCCAGTATGTATGAATCTCGTAATTATGGAATTATTTTGATAGAGCATGAACAAATCGGCAATAAGAATACAAACATAAGAACTGTCACGGGGGGTGGGCCGGGGCTCCGCTAGAACTCGGCAGCTAGGGGCTCAAAGGCCGAACACTCAGCCCTTCCGACTCCCGGGATTGACCGGAGTCTCCTTGGTCCCACAGGAGAGGACCAGCAATGACCACCTCCACAGGTCTTTGCTTCCACCACTGAAGGGGTGCCACTGATTCACCCTGGAAGCCCTTCAGTCAACCACGGGGAAACTGCTATTAACAGTTCCAGCCTAGACCCGTGGAGGAGTGAAGGAAGACTCAGGCTTACCTTATAACAATAGCCTCCCTGAGTCTTGCCTGCCAGACAAAAAGGTTGCAGGAACTCTTTTTTCCGCCTGTCTTCTCTATCTTCTTCTTAACAAGGTCGCCAGCTGGGTTATTATATCTGCACCCCAGCGATGCAGTTCAGTGGGTGTATTCTATAATGTTCGTTGCCATAATGTTGCTACTCCCATAGATCTGCTACTGAACTGTCGGCCCAGGGTACTCTCTCATGAAGGTCTGTGTGGCTTTACCTCTCTCTAGCCACTATGTTACTTGTTGCCACCATTCAGGCACTGATACTGATCGGATGGCTAAGGGTACACTTTTATACAAGTCTGTGCTGTTTTACCACTCTCCACGCCATAAGAACTTCCATAGAGAACGTGGTGTTCCCTAGGTCGTACTATGATAACCTTCGTGTATGCTCGTAGAGAAATATTATAATGGAGGCACACTTAACTGCAGCTCCGGATTCTTGTCCCTGCTGGTCTACCGATTCGTCTGAAGTTAAGTGGTCAGATAAGTTTGCTTCTATAGTCATTTGTGTAATGGATCTTAACTGATGAGGATTAGTCAGATTTTTTTTCGTTTAAGAGTAATAGTCTTAATGTCTGCTGGCAGATTGAACGATGCCAACGCCGTCTGTTAAACGCACCCGACCCCATATTATGTTCCCAGGTGGAAGGCTATGATCCTACAGACACCTGTATAGTTTCCTTCTTACTATATTATTTTTATTCCACAGAAGTGATGTGGGGGGGGGACCATGGTCAACCTGAGTCAGTTCACTTCGTCACCAGCAAGGGTAGTCCTGAATACAAGACTTGTTTTAGTTGGAACAAGTAGGACCCAGTCAGTGGGAAAGTGAATTGTCACCAAGGCCAGCGGCGCTATGGATGATTGGACCGACGTATTCCGGGTGGCCCTGTTGTGTTACGAGATGGAATATGCATCTGTCCTCTAAGTTAAGGCTTGGTAGAAGTGAAGTCTTTAGGAGAAGCCAGCCAGCGTGTTGCTCGAGACGAGCCACTGTGTTGCTGGAGATTCGAAGTGTTTTGACACTGGTGATACTGAGAACGAATGGCCCGTTAATTGCCGAGGAAGGTGTACTCGCCAGCATGAGTATCTTAGAAGAAAGGCTTAGCGAAGGAACCTTAAGTGTTGCGTGATAGAAGATAGAAGTGGACTCGCCGGGAAAGAAGATCCCACAAGTTCTTTTGTTGTGTCCTGTGAGAAAGTGACACCTACGGTATTATCTTTGCTGTAAATATGTAACAAGTTTATATAGTCAATAAATTTATTTATTGGTTCTTATTGGGATGGTTCTGTTTAGTGTTGGTTACCCCATTCTCATTGGATTGGCTTACTACTCGGTTCTTATTAACTTGTCAATGAATCTGGGTTGGATCTGGTAAGACCAATGCCACATAGAAAGCAAAATTAACAAAACCTGGTTGCAGGTTAAGTGAGGCCGTAACACAGATCGACTACCAAGGGGCTTGCATGAAGAAGTCTGCTCGTATTTCGTCGACAACCCACTCCGAGATTTAATTTGTGACCTCTATTGTATTGATAGTGTTTATTGTACAATGGGTCCACCTGTTGCTGTTGTGGACAGGAAAATTGAACTCCGACTTAATAATTATATATCATCCACACAAGCTGAACTGCAGGTCATTCTGGCATGTTTGGAGGAAGTACGTCGTGACGACAGAGATGTTTTTGTATTTGTCGATAGCCGAGGAGCATTTGATTCCTTAAACAGTCTAAACCCAGTCTTCATTTCCATAGTTGAAGATTGTAAGAAACGTTTAACCGAGATACAGCTGAAAGGTCATAGTGTGAAATTCATGTGGATTCCATCTCATGTTGGAATAGTGCTCAACGAGGTAGCGGATGACTTGGCCAAACGTGCCACATCGAAACCACAAATTGACATCGAATGTGAATTCACAATGAGACAAATAAGAAGCAAAATCAGAAATATTTAGGCACAGGCAGAAGTGGAGAGGAGAGGTATAATGTATGAGAGAAGTCAAACCATGCAACACTACACATATGCGAGTCAAAACACCCATTTCACTTATGGTAAAAGGAGAAATGCTTGGAGTGACTGTGTGCACATGCGGCTCAGATGTGGGTACAAATATTACTAGGAATATGGGATAGTTTACACTTCGTTTATCATGAACACCTATGTGGTATGTTAAGGTATCACACCCTTGCCCATTATGTTCTTGATTGTCCGTTGATTAATGTATATAGAAACACTGAGATAAGGACTGTTCCTGAGCAAATAGCCTGGATGTATCACAACGGAAAGGTTGATGATATTCCTGAGAGATATAAGAATTTTGCACCAAGACTGTAATCTTTTGTTGAATTATCTGCATGTTTCTTGCAAATTGTTTATACAGTATACCTAGGTCATAAACGTATTTGTGTGCACGTCTGATACCATGAGAATAGCTTGAGCTACCTCATCCCTTTGTGTGTATTTTACCTCAATAAACTTATTTCAATTTCAAATGTTGCTGTTGGAAGGCTGTTCTGTCCCTTGTTAGTGCTCCATTGATAACATCTTCAAGTGAACTGATCCTTGGTCTAGTCATTATCTTGGTCAGCATGAAAGCAAGTACCTTTACCCTTATTACAACTGATTTTAGTTTGGTTTCTTGGTTTGCAGCTTCCTCTGCAAAATCATTTCCTAGTATTCTTACATGACTTGGTACCCAGTTGGTAAGTATTATATTAAGTCTAAGACTTAATAAATATTAAGTCTTAGGGTTAATATTTTCGTCCACTGCATTTCCACCGAGGTTAAGGATCTCTGGACTTGCTAATGATCAGAGATTCAAAGAAGCCGGTTACGGATGAGTTCGTAACAATGACTTTGCTCTGGAATGACGACTGTTGACCAGTGTTACACATTCTCCTGAGCAGCTATGTCCTTCTGAAAATGAGGTGTCCATGCTAGGGCTCAGTAATCCAAATGGGGGCGCACCAGAGATTTACACAGTTGAAACATTACCTTCTTTTTCTTATAGTCAAAAGTACGCTTTATTATCCCAAAAGTTTCATTAGATTTCTGACTGCTGCACCCACCTGTTGTGCCACTTTTAATGCTGTGTGGATCTGGACTACAAGTTCCTTTTCTTCATCAATCTGCTGTAATATAATGTTATTAATTTGGTAGTCGTGGCGTAGTTTGTTATGCCCCACATGCATGGTCTTGCATTTGTCGATATTAAAAAGTAATTGCCAGTCTTCCGGCCATTTGTGGAGTTCATGTAGCTATCTCTAAGCTGGAAATGCGTTCATTATTATTATTTCCCACTTATTCATAAATCTTTGTGTCGTCTGTAAATTTGATGGGGTTTGTAATATTCTCATCCATGTCATTGATGTTTATGACAAAAAAGGGTAGGTCCCAAACCTACCCTTGTGGTAGGTTTGGGACCCTTGTGGCACCTTACCACATTTCTCCATTCAGTTTCGTTTCCCTTTAGCATGACCCTTTTTCATTGTTTTTGTTTCATTCTAATATTTTAATATTTATTCGATGGGCCTGCAATTTCCTTGCCAGTCTTTCATATGATACCTTATCAAAAGCTTTAGCAAAATCCATGTATATTATATCCACTGGAACGCCTTTGAGTAGCTGGTTACCGTTTCCAAACAAGAGAGCAAATTTGTAAGGCAGGATCAGCTTTTAACAAATCCATGTGTCGATTGTACAATATTTTTCACTTCCAGATGGTGAATGATTCTCTCCCTAAGGATTTTCTCCATATGCTTGCAGATGCGTGTCAAGCTGATCGGCTGGTAGTTTTCTACCGAGCTCTTTCTGCCTTTTTTTAAATTGGTGGTGACATTTGCATATTTCCAATCTAGGGGGACTATCCGTTGGTCCAGAGATTTTATGAAAAGTAGTTTCAGCGGTAGGCATGGTTCTTCTGGCAGTTCCTTGAAGACTTTGGATTGGAAACCATCCCCACCTGGGGCTTTTGCATCTTTTAACCTGTCTGGAGTGCAGTCACCTAATCTCATTGCCTTAGATTTATGTGCAGATATGTTAAGTCCTAAAATGCTGCGTTCAGATATTACTTTAACTAGTGCCACTTGTGCTTAATTCAAAATAGAAGGACCTATGACGACTACTGCAATATCATCGGCATAGCTTAGCAATTTAACTCCTGCAAATACCGAGGTACCGAGGTTTTCCATGATGTTAAAAAGAATAGGACTGAGGATGACTCTTTGTGGAGTTCCTAGTAATGTTGCTATGCAGTTTGCACTATCTACTCCTCTAGTAAAACCAAATTTATACTTATGCAGGTCTCCAGTCTTTCACAGTAGCCTCTAAGACCACCAGTTATGCAATTTTACTAATACATGATTTTAATGAAACGGGTCTGCATTTGCCAGGGTATTTTGGTTTAGTAATCGGAATGCTGTCTACTTTCTTCCAAGAGGTCGGTAGATTGCCTAGCTCCCAAGATGCATTGATATCGTCCAATATCCCCTGTTCTCCAGCAGGACCAGCATCTTATCTTGAGGTTACCTTGCGATGATTTTGGGGCTTAGGGTCCCGCGGCCCGGTCCTCGACCAGGCTTCTTTTTTGTTACACACCCCCAGGAAGCACCCCGTAGCAGCTGTAACTCCCAGGTACCTATTTACTGCTAGGTGAACAGGCGCATCAGGGTGAAAACTGCTTCATTTGCTTCCGCTTCAACTGCGGATCGAACTCAGAACCTCAGGACATCGAATCCGAGCGTTGTCCACCCAACTGTCAGGGCCTTCATGTGCAATCACTGATTATGTAATGTTATCAGCACCTGGTGCAGTGTTATTGCCACTAGTATTGACTCAGTAGTTCTCGTTTCATTTGTAGCTATACTCTCGTGATTGGCCGACAACCTATCCTGTTTTTCCTGGCAGAATTCTGACCATTGCAGGAAGCTGATATGAAGCTCTCCAGCAAACTGGACAGCAAGTCACTCAGCCTCCTGCAAGGGTTAAACACATGACGTTGTCAAGATGGTCGACCTAACGTTTTATTCTATCCCCTTATCTTTCCAGGATAACTATGTTCATTTAGAATGACACCACTCAAACCATCTCTCCTTTACCTCTAGAAACTCGTCTTGCTTCAGATATCACAGCTCTTAGCAGAGTTCTTCCTTCTGGTGTGCGGTTTCTCTAGAGTTGTTTTCTCAAGATGTTGACTGGTTTTGTTCTTACACTGTTTTACTTTAGAAACATTTGTTCTTTCGTTTTGTATTTCCTAAGATGATGACTGTAATAGACGTTTCAGCAGCAGTAATGGCTTACTGGAGATAGGTCTATGTTCGAATCCTTGGGTGGAGATTATGTAGCATGCCATTTTTCAAGTTCGTCCTGGTATATATTCCAGTTGGCTTACATTACATTCCCCCTTGGTTGTGCAAGTGGTGTAGGAGATCTTTCTATGTTTAATGTTGTGATAGTAGCATACTGGTCACTGGTTATCACCGGGTCTAGTACACACTTCTGATGCTTGAGTGCAGTTGAGATTAACTTAAGAGAACCCTCCTTGAATATTTAGGGGTTACCCAGGGTTGAGAAGTGTAATCTCGGGTACTTCTCTCAGAACTTTAGCTAAATGGCTCCCATCTCCATTGGCAGGCCCAGTCACACCTACTTCTTTATTATTTCTATGAGTGGTAAATTGTCACGCATTCGTAGCCCCTGTATCGGGGACGGAGCTAATGCCATACCGACTGAACGCTCGCTCGACCATTGGTGTCCTGATCGTTGGGTCAGCGGGGTCGAGCTTGCGTTAAGGTTGGTAATATGTAATTTCTTTTTTAATTTGCATTGCTTATTGTCAATGACAATTATGTTCATTGCTTGCTTTGTGTTATAAGCAATACTTGCTTGTTCAATTACTTAACAAGTACTACTTAACTACTTTGGAGGAGTCCACCTGGAGCTGCTGTGGGGTACAGACGTGTCGTCTGGCCTCTGGTAGTTTGGGGTGTTTGCTGTTTTCGTCACCAGGGGGTGTGGGCGTCTCTGCCCCCCCCCCCTCCTTTGCTGTTGCTGCTGGCTGCATGTTGACGTGGAGAGCTTGCCATGGGTGGTCCCCTTCCTCCTATTAAGCGCGTGAACTCCGTGGGCCTGGAGTTTACTGGTTGTGCTGAATATGTGGCTATAGAAATGGTTGTGTGTGACATGCTCCGTATCCCTGTGATGGCCATTTACGGTATTGAGCTTGTAACTGCCCACCGGGTTGTCATCAAGTTCGTAACGGAGGAGGAGTACCGTGATTTCCTCCATTGTTACGAGGGACGTTCGTTGCTGCTGCCGGGTGGTGCCGGCTCTGTATCCATCTCGGACCGTAGTGGTGCACTGACTTATGTCAGTGTGCATGGGGCGCCCCTGGAGTTTCCCGAGGACCTTCTCCAACGTTACTTTCAGCGGTTTGGAGCGTCGTCAGTGTGCGGGTCAACACGCTCTCCTCAGGGAGGTATGCAGGTAGGCGGACGAACGTTCGCACCTTGGGGATGCGCCTGCGGTCGGATATTCCATCTTCGGTCCGGCTTCTGGGTACTACGTCTGGGTGTACTATGCCCGGCAGCCTCGTACCTGTTTCCGGTGTGGCCTGTTGGGGCATCAGGCTGCCGGGTGCGATGCGGCTCCGGTTGCTCAAGTCAACTTGTTCCGGGAAAGGATTTCCCGCCGCTCCCTCTGGACGAGGACTCCGGGGTGAGGAGGTGAACGTCCTGTTAGTTGCCGAGGCTCCCCCAGCGTCGCCCGACTTTCTCCCAGTTTGTCGCTGACCCTCCTCCGGATGTTGCGGTGCCGTCGGATGCTACTCTGCTCCTGTCACTGCTGCTCCCGTGGGCCTTCCTGATGCTCCCTTTGAGGCATCGCCGTCTGCTCACCTGTCTTCAGCTGCTGCGCTGGCCCTGCATCCTCGCCTCGGGTCCCGGCTGTGCTGGGTGCTGGGGTGGCTGTGGGGCCCCCTGATGTGTGTGGTCCGGTTCCCTCTGTGGTCGAGGCTGCTGCCGTTCTGCGGCGGGCGTCAGTTCGTCCGGCTAGTGGTGCCGTGTTTCTGGGACAGCTTCCGGCTCTGACGATCTCAGGCCGGTGCCCAACGTTCCCGGCGTTCGTCGTCTGCCTGG